>QVRM01003450.1:817500-1070000 GCA_003439945.1 Dermanyssus gallinae
CAGTCTTTATTAACTGCGCCAAAAGCTTTGACAAAGCCCCTCATCTGCTAGTTGAAGCATTCCAACGGCTGGCAGAGAGTGGGTAGCTCTCCTGAGTGTAATAGCAAATTTCTTTGATGAGGACACCTTATTGGCAGACGACGAGCGTGGTGTATTAGATATTAAATAAAATGTGGAAACTTTGCAAAAAGACCTGCTCTAAGCTGCGTATCGTTTAGCCTTCTCCTCGCTGATCTTGCCAATTACGTCCGAGAGAAGTACCATGGTCGGCGACAAAAAAACGTGGTGGTGACGTAGGCAAGATGATATCGTGGTCGCACATCGCGGGCTAGGTATCACTAATCGCATTAACCATACAGTAGAGGCGTTTACTGATTCGAAAGGTCTTGAACTAAATACCAGGAAGACCAAAGCCATGCTTATCAGGCGGGAAGGCAGGCAATGTCCGAAGACTGTCCGTTTTTCATCAGCGAGGCTCTTCATGCTTAAGGTTATTCTGGTGCCGCTGTATAGTTTTGACAGGAAACCACCTCCCGCTGGAGAACTGAAGCAGGTTGAGAGGTATCTGTCACTATATATAAAGCAAGTGCTTTGTTTGTATAACCCTCCAAGGAGCCGCTCTGTGTATCTTATGTCAGGCTGTCCACCAGCAACTGAAGGCTGAAGATGCCGCGTACAGTACCTTACGTATGTTTTATTTCGGAGTGGGGAAGATAAAGCCGAACAGGCCAGACGCGATATCGGGGGTTTGAACGTACTCAGCCCTAGCATTTTTAGTCTGGTCCTGCATGTGACAGTCGCCACGTATACAACACGCACCTAGTCCATGGTTATCACTGCCTGGTATGCTCTCTTCAGGACAAGTATGAGTTGTTCCCTGGCCGGTTCTGCCGCAAAGGAGGAGACCAAGTACTATGTAGTGCAATGCGCAGCACCGGGGCATATATTGCTGCACTACTTGTCTCGCCGAAAGCGTGGAGAAGATAGAGGATTATATTGAAAGACCCTTATGAAGTGTGTATTTTACTCAATTTGAGTAAAATACTCAAAGCTAAACAATTGTATTAATGGCGATAAATATTAAGTAATTATACTCATATTTTTGTTGGCTGAACTGTTATTGGCGCCAGTATTACGACGGTACCGTGGCCACGGCAGGCCAGTAGATAAGTAGGGTGAGATCGGCCTCAAGGGATTTACAAAGCCAGCTATCGGGAAACAGACATACATGCAGACTCGAAGTATGGGAGCGGCGAGGGAGAGAAAGCAAGTGAGACGACCCGTGGAGAGAGGAAGAATGGGAAAGAGAGAGGGGAGGGCGGGAGAGAAAGAATGGGACAGAGAGGGGAGGGCGGGAGAGGAAGAATGGGACAGAGAGGGGGGAGGGAGAGGAATAAAGAGAGTTAAGAGAAGTAATGAGGCAACTAGATTGTAATGAGAGCGACACAAGAGCAAATCTGCGAGCAGTACGTGGGAAGGGAAGGTCACGTGCGGCTATACAAGTATATATATATATATATACATACATGTATGAATGTATATATAAGTACGTATGTATGTATACATATATATATATCTGTAACTGAGTGTACGCCTGCGTGGGAGGGGGTCTGTCCTAGAAAGGCAAGCGGGAATAGGCCGCTAGGAAACAGGAAGTGCTTCCTTGCTTAGTGGTCGGTGGAAGGTGGGTCGGTCGGCCGAGCATGTGCCGCCGTAGGCACACTCACACACTTATATCTTCGTCCTCCCGTGTGTGGCTGCGAGATGGCACAACGCGGCAACAACCACAACACGCGTAGCACGGCCCACATAGGTAGAGATCGGTAGAGTGATGAAGAAGAAGAAGAGGAAGAACAAGAGGCAAGCAACCAGATAGATAGAGAGAGGAGCTGGCGCTGTGCGCACGCGCTGGCGTCTACTACTCTGATGATGATAATGACGCTGATCATGATGATGGTGATGACGCTGATGATGATAGATACACCGTCGCGCGGGAAAGAGCGGCGAGGGTGAAATCGCGACGATGAAGGCGACGCAGCGACGATTTTCGCCCTTCTGCCGAGGGTGTCCGCAACTATCGCGTCATTTCCGCTTTTCTCTCTTCCCCCATCGCTCCTCCTATCCCTCTTCTCCCTCTCCCTCCCCGCCTATCTGACTTACTTAGAAGAGAACATCCCCTTCGCCACCGCCGCCACCCCCCCACCCCTTCCCGGACTCGACTCGTTCGTTCTTCGTGTTCCGACGTTTCTCTACGTTATTCGCCTCTACTGAGAAGCCCCGCCGATAGCGCGGGTAACGAGCGCAAGTAGCCACTGTACTGGGGGGGGGGGAGCTGGATGAGAAGAAGGAGCAGGAGGAGAACGGTGGGGTTGTGTCCACCGTAGATAGACGAAACTAACAATCAGCCCTTAAATAGCAAAGCGCGGAGGACCGGATAATCATAATAGAATGATAGGCTCTACTAGTGTTAGAGCTGATAGAGTTGATAGAAACAATGATAACAACAAACATATTTGTAATAATCAGCGTAGTCAACACCGTATTTGCAACCATTCCGCCGCCGCCAATACCAGTCGCCATTTTAAGTCTGCTTTCACGCCTCAACTCAATACTATGTGTCCTATACGAAAGAACGACAACATTATACTCTTGCTATGCCTTTTGGTGGTTTCGTTTATTCTGCCTCTGCAAAGCGAACAGGTCGACGATGACGTTGGTACATCGCCCACCGGACTTCAAAATATACAGATGCAGCCCATGCAGTGGCGTATTTAATGTTTAGCTCAAAGTATGCCCGAGCATAAAAAAAATTATATATATATATATATATATATATTGGGACAATTGTTTACACCCCGTTATGAGTTAAATACAATTTTGTTGTAATTGTATATATATATATATATATATATATATCACATGATTTATTTCCACACCAGATTGGGTAAAATAAACTATAGTATGCGCAATAATACTACAGCCTCGAGGCCTGAGCATAAATGTCAAAGGATATAGCATTTGTGGCCAATTACCGAGCAAGGTGGCTTAGTGGCAATGCCGGAGTGGACAACAATGGACCATTATCGGACATAAAATTTAAAAACAAACAAAGAGCGCAGATATCTCAGAAAAAAAGATGGTTACCATCCGTTCCATTATATAATAAATATATTCATTAGTAGTAGTAGTATATATATACACATATAGAGCACAAAATAGTAAAAAAATTTTAGCTGTTACGGTCTGCCGCTGCCTTGTGGTTGTTGCCGCTTGGACGGGGTGTTGGCGTGCGCTCGGAGCTAAACGGAGTTGTCTCTCTGTTATGACTTGGATGCACATTCACGGCGCGCGCGCCTGCAGCAAGGCGGCAAGTAATCCTGGAACAGCCTTCCTGCGCGTGGAGTCGTGGACCAGTTCTTGTCAGGGAGAAGCTCAGAGAAAGTGTTGTTAAAGCCTTCCTCCCCCTCCCTTCCTGTGCCGCCTCTGCCGCCCGCCGAGTCCAACGTAATTTACAATCACTACCAGGTTGTCCACAAATTTCCGCTTGGAATGGCAGCCTACGGCCGCCACCGGCACTGCTGTGGAGTGTGCGGTTTTCACTTAGCTGGCCTCAGCCGCAAGCTGGCATGCCAACGTCGGATGGCGCCGAATGCCGCGCGATGAAGGCGAGGGATAATGATAGCGACACGGCGACTACAGCAGCAACAACAACGACAATGTCAGCATGAACAACAATAACACCTCCAACAACAACAACAACAACTACTCCACAACGAACACCTCAACTCAGTGCGGCCCAGTTAGCTAGCTGCAGCCGGCTGGCTGATAGGGGCGTGAATTGTCATAATTCGGCCGCCGCTGAACGCTCTACCGCTTGAGAATTTCCCTGCGATGTATTATTACAGCCCGCCTTTTTCTCCTCTCAGGCGTTTCTACGCTTTTGTTCTAGCTTAATCTCGACTCCGTCGCGTTGCACGTATTGGCCCCTCCACTCCCCATATATATATAAATATATATATATATATATATATAGCACGCACTGCGGTTGTACATTTTGCCGTTACTAAGTGTAATAAAGGTAATAATAATAGTAATAATAATAATAATAATAATAATAATAATAATAATAATAATAATAATAATAATAATATTGATGATACGCTCGATTGTTGTGCCGAGTTGTGCTGCTAGATTCAGAACCCGACCATACCACTCAACTACAGATCCCCCCCCCCCCCGACACTATCAGCTCCCGCCGAGAGTGCCGGTGCGACTGATTGGTCAGAGTGCGTCAGAAGGGCGTTTCTCCTCTCTGTCGATATGGGCTAGAAAAATCAGTCGAATTTGCCACACAGATTTTCAGCCTCGTGAACACTTGTCGCACGTGCTACGGACAGCCCTCGTAAGGCACAAATGCTGCTGCTGCTGCTACTACTACTACTACAACCAAAACAACGACAACAATTGTTTCCACAAAAGGCTTTGCCATCGGGCTGAAACTACACAGCGTCTGTCCCTATATGTGACTTGATTGGTTTGGCCATGGAAGCTATGAAGAAGCTTTTCAAGGTTTGTCAGATTGGGATTCTGTCAGATCTAGGCATTATAAAACCCACTTTTTATCTGCTGGTTAGTAGAAGGCAATTTCACGCCATCGCTTCGTCCTTATGCTTTGACGTGCTGACACATTGGGCCTATCTGGGCGTTCTCCTGCAGGGGAACGCTGTAACAACATAAAAGTACGTAACTTGTTAATGATTGATGATAAAGGGGCTTATCATACCACTACTCAAAGTAATATTTGCATTTTTACATGATCAACTTCTAGCTAAATAAACATTTAGGGATTTGTGGAATTTGGTAGAGTACCGGCGCAGCGGCGATTTCGAGGCGACTCATTTTACCTGTAGAGATTGTTTAATTTTTCAAATCTGCAATGTTGCGAATACGCGCCGATGGTGGAGATGCTTCGGCTTAGGCTGCGTATGCCATTGACAGAGCCACTTAACCATTTCTTGGGAGAGTGGCGACGCAAATTCACGGAAGCAGCGACGGAGAGAAGAACGCTCGACGTCTTTAAGTCTCCTTAGGTGTGGGCTGGGGTGGCTTGCGATGACAGGTACATCGTACACGGGTTCCATAAACCTCGTATGCTCTCGTAGGGAGTTTCATGAAGACTATATTACTCAGTGTATGTATGTGTCGGTTCTGCTCGCAGCAATGCGCTAAGTACCACGCGGTTGATTGTCCGGCACTGCTACGCTTTTTACACTTCTTTACACTTCTTTCTTTACACTTTTTCTCTCGGTGGAACGGCAGGACAACAAGTTGTTATGTTTAATAATAACATGAACTATTTTGTACATACTCTATTTGAGTGAAATAAATATAATTGATTGATTGAAGTTGCGAATACACGTTAGTATAATTACAAACGTAATGCATAATTAGATGCTTTATACAATTATATACCTACATTATGACAACTATTCGTATTTGATGTATAGTTTTCACGAGACTAGTCATAAATGATCTAAGTACTAAATTTGATACAATCATTAACCTAATTATAGTCTGTTTACGCTAAAAATGCAACTATTATTGTATATGAGAAATCACTGAAATTCTGAAATCAACAGTTTCCAAGTAATGCATTTTGAGTCATAAATTATAACTGCAGCTAGAGGTACTCCTACTGTTACGGTATTGGCGTGGGCACACCGTGTAAAACAAGACGACTCGTCCTCATCACCTCGTCCAGAAACACACCCCATGTTCACATCACTGCTACACAAAACGTAAATAAAAATTTGTACACTGTAAGAGTGGGACGAGAGTAACGGATATTTCAGCAATCTGATACTGGCGGATACACGGCTCCTAGCGATATACGAGTACATCTCCCTCTCAGAGCTCGCCTATTGGCTACGAGTCGCTCAGATTTATTCTCATCTCGTCGGCCATCGTATTACTGCAAGGCTGCGGTGCAAGGTTAAAAATGCCTAGTTGTTTACTGTTCGATTTCATTTGCACTTCTCATACTTGTGTTCTCACACAGTGCAGTCCCTACTCAAAATACTCATTGTTTTGCCAGATATGTATCTAATGATTTCACTAATAGGATTTTTTAATGTACTCATACTAGACAAATGGTGCAGTCAATGAAAAATGAAAGGTAATCGCAATTACTTTGCGTGCTACAATGGAAATAGGATTTACGAATACGAGTGTACTGTAGATTTGCGAATACAAATATACTGCAGATTTACAAATGCTAGCACACGCCAGATTTACAAAAATGAAAATACGTGATCTGGACGGACTATCATTGTCGCACACTGCTTGTGCCTAGTAAACATACCCGACGTTGCAGCACGAATAGCCCATATATAGAGTCTCTGGAGAATAGTGCCTACGTGGATGTAGCCCCTGACACGAAAAACATGCCACAGCAAACACGTGAGCCATCCGGAGATCTGTCCCCGTAGGATAACCCTGCCGTTTTTCACCCCTGTTACCTCAATCTTGGCTAGGTCATGTGAGAAAGAGTCAGTTCGCTTGTATTGGCCACTCACCTTGGCGATACTCGAAAGTAACACGTACCAAGCGTTGGTAGCCGTTATATGCAATACAGCTGGATAAACGTCGCATGTAGTTGGTAACATCACGTATGTCACGTGGGTCCAAAACGCAAAATATTGCACTCCGTCATGGGGAGTACTCTTTGATTTTTTTTTAGATTTGCCGTAATTGGGCTAATGCCCGTGTACGATTTTTCATGTCATGGCTTATTCTTAATCCACTCCGATATTTACCTTGTCTAAATTGGAAACCATGCAAACCAATTTAAGAGTAGCCGGTCTGGGTCTCAAACCCAGTCCTCCCGAATGCAAGGCAAAGGCTTTTGCCACTAAGCCATCTTGCTCGAGCACTTTTTATTGCGAGCATCATTTGCCGCTAATTAAGAGGCAATCCCAAACCCTAGTAAAGTTCTTACGTTTCAGTCGTCAGCGTCGTCTTCTTTTTTCGAGCGAGCCGATTTGGAATCGCATATATGGGGATTAATCATAATTGATAGTTGGGGCAATTCGACTAATAGTACCGTGTCCACAGTGTAGACAACAACGTGTCGCCTACAATGGTGTATTGCCAGTTTACGCAAATCCAACTAGTATTAGTGTATCACGCCGTTGATTTGACACGTCCACTGACTCCCAGGGCCTATAGACATATAGACGTAGGCTACGGGTGTTAACAAACCGTACATTTACAAAAAGAGAAGCAGAGCGCAAATCAGCGTATGTAATCAGTGCGAAATTAATTACACCACAACACAGCCGCCTGTATAAAAAATACACAATAATGGCGACATCGCAATACAAGTCCCCATTGTTAATCCCCATTTTCACATGACCGCACACGTGAAGCAGGCACGAATACCGGGGATTTCAGTACTCTGTATTAATAAAAGAACATACGAGTAGAAGAAGCACTGAGGACATTCGCATCTGGGTCCTGAAGCAGTAAACAGACAGACGATAGACGAAGGACAACATCAAACACCACCAGATAAATGTATCTAAACTCAAATCCAAAAACACATATGAAAGGCATCATCTAAAGTAACTTCACGCCGCTGTTGCAAAACAAATGTGATAGGATAACGTAGATTAGCAAGTCTATAGTTTGAACAGAACACACAACTGAACTGGACAGGATTGTCCCCTTTCCTATAGCTCACGCGAGGGGGGGGGGATGAGGTATCGAAGGAGAGTCTGTGAGTGGGCCGGTGCACTTCACGTAACAAGCACTACCAGGGGACGTCTGTTTGGCGTATCGAAAATGCCTCGCACAGGAGCAGCCACACAGCTGTCCTCCCTCACGCCTTCAATTTATGGACCACTGGGGCCCTATCTTAGCGTCTGGTCGGGTCGTCTACTCGTCTATTGACTGCATCGCCCATTGGCAGCTAACCGTAAACTATCCGTGAAACGTGATCTCTCTGACGGCTCTTCGTGGAAGAGCCTTCCGTGCAACACAACACGTAACAAGGTTAGCGAAAGACAATCTAAGCGGCTAGTTATGATATAGACATATAATTTATGGCCCCAAAGAGCACAATCTTTCATTTGACTTCTGAGAACAAAAAATATATAGTACGCTTCGGTGCTACGCTTCGGCTGCAAAACTGCAGCTGAGCTGCTTTCTAGATAAAAGGCTTCTAAATAAAGTGGCGCTTGTGAAAGGACGTAGTAAGCGTAGAAGAAGATTTTTATTAGAAACCGTATAGGACTCTTTAAGATTCAATGAAGCTTGAATTTTAAGCAGTTGTGACAATGCTAACAAGGGATAGCTAAAGAAAAACAGCAGCAGTAACGACATAACAATATCAACGACGCTACTATCCACGATACCAAGAGCAGTTTTCTTTGCTTGCGACCGTTTTGCTTGTTTATGAAATTATCGACATGAAAATTCGCCTCATCGCTGATGACCCAATTCACGGGCTTTCTTTGCCAATAGGCTGGAATCAAGTGCTCTCATGGCCTGTAGGCTGGACCTGTTGAGAAGCTGGATTTTGTAGGCACGAAGACGGACGCTACATTCTTGCGCACGATGCCTTTCCGATTGATGTTACCGGACTCGCGGCTACGTTCTGAAAAAACAACCGTGGTGCTTTCTGTTAAATGACTTGAATTTTCTTTAAAGTTTTGAGTATTTTCTTTACAGCTTGTGCACTTGGGACGTTATGTTACCAAAAAAATTGATTGAAATGAGGGAGATTGAAATTTACGAATTCTGGTCAGAATTACGAATTCAGTCAAACTTTCACCATTTTTAAAATAATGAAAAAACGTTAAGTCGCTGGTCTGTCGAATAAAATGTATTTTTAGTAAACGGGCTGCCATCAACCGTTTAAGGGGTTTGAGTGTTATGGCACAGCAGCAGAAATGACGCCAAATAAAAAATCGTCTGCTCTTGTTGTGACACCGTGTATACAAGTATCTAGAACTGCTCACACTTGGTGGCTCTTACATACGTCGCGTTTTCATCGGCGGCATTATATTTTTACGGCGACTGAAAGACTTGTGAGAAACTAGGTATTCACCGTTCGTAAATGTTGCAGTTGACAATAAATGCTCTGTCACCGTGGTAAACGGCTTAAACTAGCATGACCAAAAATAAAATTAAACGCTAGCTGATACGTGTTCTAAGCTATAAACTCTAACCAATTTCTAACAATTATGAGTACAGAACGGGGGTTGGCAACGTTTTTAAGATATACCACAAGCGCGGCGAAAGTAAGCGTGACTGATTCTAATGTCCATAATGGGTAGGCGCACGTCGGTCTACTCAGCTTGCTTAAGTAGTTAACTAGTTGAGAAGTGTTATCCAGCCAATTAGTAGTTGACTGATTGAGAGATCTCATCCAAGAATTTGCCAACTCGTTACCAATACTAAGACTTGATGCATCTATATTTAAACAAAAAGTATAAGATGAACCATTATTAATGCACTCATTTAAATAAGGTTAATCAACATAACGCTCTCGAGGAGAGCGTTATGTTAATTGAACGCAATACTATGTTGTGACCCTAAGCAGACACCGTTTCATTAGGGTCTCCCCAATATATCGATGCCAAAGGTTGTCACCTTTCACGTGGAGTAGACAAGTTGAGATAAGCTTCTTAGGTGCTTCTGGCAAAGGCCAATATTGTGTCTAAATTTAAACTGACTGCAATTTAAGGAGGTGATCGCGGAGGAGATTTTAAAAATCAAATCCAGTCCGAAGCGCAGAGGATCTTCTGTCGCAAGACTTTTCCGCCTAGCCTTGTTGCAGACAAATCGACTTCGTTAGAGCCGGTCAACGGTGACAACATGTTGAATCTTTCTTTCGAGCCTAGACTGCCTCCTTTTATCGGCAATCCAGCTATTATTAGAGAGACCGCTAAAGTTATTTTCAACCGCCTTGCAATGACTTGCTGATGCAGAGCAAATAAAAATGCAACAAGAAAACGTAATAATGTGTCCAAGCTGTCACGTGCTCCAGCAAGTACCTTTTTTTCGCATTGGAATTGCAATTATCTACCGTACCAAGAGCGAATTGGGCAGTACACTTACCTGCATTTAATTGGATTGGTGGCGAATGTGAACGATGCCATCCTGGTCAAGCTACATATGAGTATAAAACATTTCGTTTTTTCAAGTTTAAACATAGGTTTCTAGTTCAAGCAGGGCGGTTGGCGTATTCTGTGACAATGAATTAGTCTAACGGTGTTTGCTATTTTGAGTATCGGCACTTAAACCCTAGTTTGCAATAACTCCGCTAGAGTTACATGATGCTTCCTTGGAAGGCCGAGATTTAGTTTGTCGGCCGAGATTTAGTTTGTAGTGCCCAATCTCAAGAGTGCCCATTTATAGTCTTCAATATATATTTTGAGTCTCTCTTTTTTATCTCCGTTTTTGTATTCGTACACATACGTTTCACAAATCGAATTAGTCGGCCATTTGCTCGCATAAGGTGTAAGAAGTCCCAGCTTCAATGCTTCGTAGCAACGTCGCAACGCTGCTGTACAGGCAACGAAAACAGTGCGCACAGCCGGCTCAACTAGAGCAGACTCGATTTCTGTTGTCGATAAGTGTTTACGTCGGAGGTCCCTCCGAGGATGGTGTGTCCAACCGGTGTGCATCAGCTGTTGGCGACACAAAAAGGGTCGACAGTTGAGTGCACTCGAAGCAATTTACACGTTCCGCTTGCACTCTTTACTGTCTCTCGCTCGCGTCACTGAGTCGCTGAGTCATCCCGCTATTCGCTTAGACCTGAATCCTGGTGGTGTGGTTCTGTCTCTTCAGTGTGACGTGTTATGTGTGTGTGTGTGTGTGGAGAACGGAAACTGTCGACGAACGAACGGCGTAGACTATTGCATACCACCTCGACCGAGGGATTGAGTTTGCCCGCGTTCATGAATAGCAAATAAAGATAGTACGGTTTGTTTTAGAAATGAACAAGTAACAAAATGGACGTGTGCGTGTTCGGATTCTATTGTTCAACTATGGGCGCTTGGAACTATAAGCGGTTTTCACTATGAGGCGTCTGCCAGTGAAGCTAAACCATCGTATGTATATAATTAACGCGTTAAACTTTAAATAGAGCGTTACGTATCTGAGTTGTAGCAAAGTTCTGCTCTAGCTAGGTTGACTTCCTTTAACGGCAGTTGCATGAATTTAGGCCTGTGTGCTAGCTTCAGGCAGTTTGCAAACCCTCTCGTTAAAGCAGTTACAGCTGACACTGGTTAACGGCATCAGATACATTGAGCTCTCTCGATAACAAGTGGCATACATATATACAACCCCCAGGAAAATTCTTGACATGCATTTTCATAAATGTACTTGTAAAATATTTATTCTGACCAACTCTCTTCTAAATAGCACAAATAAGGCTATGAGGTTAAACTATGCTTGTGTAGCATTTTTTTTTTTTAAACATATAAAGCTGGATGAAAGCTTTTAGATAGTGATCACAGATATAGAAAACGAAGGACGCATACAAATAACGTAAATATTGTCGGACGAGGATAGATCAAATTTGCAAAGCAAATTGGCACAGTGTATTTGTAAACTTTACCTAACCCATATAACTAAATAATGATGCTATTATTATATATAAACAGTACTAGAAAAGAATTTGCGGAATTGCCTACTGTATAATAGATGCAGCTACTGTACATCCTGTTCACGTCTTGTTGTAAGCGACAGACCAGACAGGGATCAAGGTATACAGCAGGAAGAACGTTTACGGAGAATACCGTTGGTTTGGCATGACTACAGAGGTCCTCCTATCCTGGTCTGGCGTATAAGCGTGAATCCTCGCAATGCGACGCTTAACAGAGAGACTTATTAGGATCAACTCTGTCTTGTCTCGATCATATGTCGAGTCTATAAAAGCTCTTAAGCATCTGCTACTCAGCGCTACCATTGATTAGCATTCAAATTCACTATAGGATTCTCTGTCTCTGAAAGAAATGCCAAGATATATTGAGCGGGGTGTTGAATATAAACTTAGAAGAAAAATGGTGTAAAATACAGTCTTCCACTATCTGAAATGGATCTCGGAACTGTAAAGGTCACTGGCGTTGCTTATTTAAATTAGTTGAGGCTGCTAAGATAATTGCTTATCGATAAAACAGTAAAGTGCGAAATAAAAAGGGAAACACCTTAGCAGACCATCTCACAACTCTATTTAAGTCTAAATAGAGTATGTGAGCCCACATGCTTAATTACAAACAAAGAAATCTGGGTGGAAACTCATGAAAATCTTACATCAGCAGAAGAACGTGGCTCATTCCAGACGTCACAGCATGTCTTTAGCAGAAGCTGGCTTTATGCCTTGCCTTTCTCATCTCTCGACGTTAGTGTCGCAGGCCCTCTTATATTCAATCTACCACACGATCCCGCTAACATATATATATATATATATATATATATATATGTTATGAATAACACATCTAGTCACACACACATTGCAAACATAACGTATGTTTGCAAATAATAAAAATCCACTTCATCCCAGTCTCTACCAGCGCGTCTCTTAGCTTCGCTTATTCATGAAGGAACTTCGCTCACTGCTCATATGATAGGCACGTATAGGTTTCAAAACGCAATGCGTGCATCAATCAGCAGAAACAAATCCGGAGACGGATCGTGGACAAAAGACGGTCAAGACGGACGTGGACAAAAGACGGTCAAGACGGACGTGGACAAAAGACGGTCAAGCGCCACAGGCGTCACTTCAGTGCGTGGGTAGTTGAGTTAAGAGCGGGCGTGAACAGGCGCCGCAACGCGTCCCCTTTCCATCGTTTCTCACGTTACAACCTCCGCTAACAAGAGCTAGTAGAGGAAACCAGAGGAGAAGGGGGTGGCTGTGAGGGCGGCTTTGCGGCGGGTCTGTCCGCCCATGTCGGCGATCTGGGACCATCGTGGGGTTTTTTGGCGTGGTGTTTGTTGCCGGCCAAGCTTTTGGCACTGGACAGTCTGCGACGACCGCCGTTCTTCTCGCTGCTATGAATTAACGAACCTATCTTACCTTGCCGGTAAATGCGGTGGTACGAACGATCCAGTCGTGTGGGTCAGCGATAAGCGTTCCAGCGCCATCCACCTCGTCGTATGGTGCTCACCAACCTTACCGGCATCATCATCATGTTCCTCATCCGTTCTTTGCCTCATCCTCATCGTCGTCACACGACAGTCGGTCCCCTTTTAGCAACAGGGCGGTGATAACATCCGACTGATCTTCCAGCCGGCCAACTCTTGGCTGCTCGGAGTCATTGGGGTGAGGTGGTGGTGGGCGCGGGGGGGGGGGTGCGGTGTGAGGAGCCGTACGGGACAAGCAGCGCCAGCAACAGCCAACCCCTTCTGCATGACTGCATGTCGAGTGTTTGTGTTTACTACCACCGCCACAACGCCAACTGCATCTACACTGTACGTACTACCACTTACTATTACTACTCGCATGATTTCTAATGCTACCACCACCCCCAACAAGCTGTACGACCTCGGCCGGCAGCAGAGGGACTCCTCCTCAGTCCTGCATGCCTGCCCTTGAGGCGATCCACGGTCAGCCGTCGTCAGCGCTCGCTTCACGTCCTTCCATGTGTACGGATGTATACAGCTCAAAGTAGTGACTAAACAAGGCTGGTGCCGGTGTCTCGTCTATCTAACACAGGACAAGGCGGCAGCTCTGGGTAAACGGTATATATATATATATATATATATATATATATATAATACTTTCGCCATGTAGTCTCCGATATGCAAAGGTCCAGACTGACTTCAGCTGAGCAATGCAAAGCAGCAAAACTAGCGAGTTATAACAGAATAAACCTTTAGAAGAAACTTAAATGGTTTTACCTCTTACTAGCTAGCTTGCCCGCTGTGTCTGTCTGACTGGAAGTTGTGGCTAAGCCCACACCAACGCATTGCAAGAAACCGACACACAGGGACACTCTAGGCTTTTGTATGTTCTTAGAGAACAAAGCATATAGTCAACAATCCTTATGTTTTGTCTCTCTTCCAAAACTGAATGAGAACAATAATATTTCAGGGTGAGGTCATTTGACCCCATGCATATTAAATTGTGCGCCGCACGAATAGTGTCAAACTCACGCGAGAAGAACACAGTGTACGTAACGTCAAAGTCAATTTCCAGTTAGTTTCTTCGTTGGCGTACCTGGAAGTCACACAGAAGACAAAATCCCCACACTTATAGGAATCCCCGAGACCGTTGGTCTGAGTGTGCAGAGTTTTCAAAAGACATTAACGAAAACATTCAGCATCCGAAAACATCATTACATCTCTCTCTCTCTATACATATATATAGAAACTGTAGGTAGACAGCAGTATAGTTAAAGCTTACTCGTGTGCATTCACTTCCCCTTTAAATAAACGAACAAGCAATACAAACACAGACCAATAATAGCAACAACCACCACAAGGTCAACAACCAAAGCAAAGACGACGACGACGACAGCGACAACGACAACAAGCGTGTTGACCACTTAATGACATGATGTAGTTCGACTGACTGTTGGCTTTGCGGATGAACAGCTAAGGGCCGAAGCTGAGCGACCAGATACACTGCATATGTACAACACATGTAGATAGATGTACACAAGCTGCTGATGCGATCAGCGACTTAGCATCGTGAGTATACCTGTAGACGAGCTACGAGAGACTGGTGCCAATCAAATTTAGTGGTGGCGCTGCCTATGTCCGTTACTGCTGCTGTTGCTGCTGTTGGTGGCGGTGGTCAGTGGGATCACTAAGCACGCAAGTCTATATTAATGACGATGATTTTTGATGATTTCGTGCTACACTGCTGTTTGGGCCTATTGAGTAGGCGAGTGCCAGCTTTGACGCCGGGGGAACGGGCAATAACAACAACAACAAGAAAATAACAGCAACAAAGACAACAACAACAACAACAACAACAACAACAAAAAACACCAACAACAACAACAACGACGGCACCTTGAGCAAACAGCACTCTTTGCTTTGCTACGCTCACGTCTCTTTCATTTGAAGCGGGGAGATGACCGCGTCTATAAACCGATTATTGATTCAACGTCGTGTTCCCATGCCAGCGCGCGTAACCTTTGCATGTAGGCATGTAGCCATGCAAGCAAGCAAGCGAGCTAGAGAGAGAGAAAAGCTACTAACGAACGTGTTTGCTGCATGCACAAAGCCATATATCTGCAAATCCGAGGCCTTGATCCTGCCGCGGTGCTTATACGCAGAACCAGACCTCCGTAGGTTATACGCAGAATAATCGCTAGACTTCCTCAACGTCGTATGGGCGACACGTTAGATACGTATATATGCATATATATGTATATATATATTATATGTATCGAGGTATACATTTGTGATGTGAGAACATGTGCACAGTCCGCTCGGGGCATAACTCAAGGCGTTAAATATATATATATACGAGGTGTATTCAAAAAGTATCGCGACTTTTGAATTTTCGCGGGTTACGTATATTCGAATTTCGATTTTTTGTGGCGTTATGTTGGTACTCATGTCTCTCACTTATGCCGACAAGCTCGGCCATTTTGAATGTTCACTTAATTGTTGACAGCTGCTTTGCTTGCACGTGTTTTGGATCGTCTTCGATTTTTACCTATTCAAAAAAATGGATCAAAGAACCTGTATCAAATTTTGTGTGAAAAACGAAATTAAGTGCGCGGATGCATTCCGAATGTTGACTGTGGCATACGGAGAAGCTACCTTGGACCGAAGCAACGTTTATCGGTGGTACAAAATGTTCTCAGAAGGCCGAGAAGATGTGAACGACGAAGAGCGTGCCGGACGCCCGAGCACTTCAACAACAGACGAAAAAATTAATGAAGTGGAGAAAATGGTATTGGCCAATCGTCGAATCACCGTTAGAGAAGTTGCTGAGGACCTAAACATATCGATTGGCTCGTGCCCTTCGATTTTTGTCAATGATTTGGGCATGAGACGGGTCGCCGCGAAATTCGTACCAAAATTGCTCAATTGCGACCAAAAACAGCATCGCATGAACATTGCTAATGAGATGTTGGACTCTGTCCGCGACGACCCAAATTTGCTCCAGAGGGTCATAACTGGTGACGAATCGTGAGTTTATGGTTATGACGTGGAAACCAAAGCTCAATCATCTCAATGGAAGCTGCCGCACGAACCAAGACCGAAAAAAGGCCGCCAAGTTCGGTCGAATGTGAAAGTTTTGCTGACAGTTTTCTTCGATTGCAGGGGCGTGGTGCATCATGAGTTCTTGCCACAGGGTAGAACGGTCAATAAGGAATATTACCTGCAAGTTATGCGCAATTTGCGCGAAGCAATCCGCCAGAAACGCCCGGATTTGTGGAAGAACAAAAATTGGCTTTTGCACCACGATAACGCCCCTGCTCACACATCGTTGCTTGTGCGCGAGTTTTTGGCCAAAAACAACACACTAATGATGCCGCAGCCACCGTATTCCCCAGATCTGGCCCCCTGTGACTTTTTCTTGTTCCCTAAACTGAAGAGGCCCATGAAAGGACGACGTTACGCTACGCTTGACGAGATAAAGACGGCATCGAAGGAGGAGCTGAACAAGATAAAAAAAAAATGGTTTTTTGAAGTGCTTCGAAGATTGGAAAAACCGTTGGCACAAGTGTATAATATCTCATGGGGATTACTTTGAAGGGGACAAAATAGATATTCATGAATAAATGAATAATTTTTGAAAAAACACAAAAGTCGCGATACTTTTTGAACACACCTCGTATATATATATATATAAATATATATATATATATACAGGATATCCCAAAAAGATGTAAACCGCGATATAGGGAACTGTAGAGTTCGTTATAGTAAATATTTTCTAAGAAACGTGGTATCTGAGAAGTCTCGTTTCGGAGCGAGAGTGATATTACTAAAATCCGTGATACTGGTGTTCTTGCGCGACATAGGACCACAAAATGTGCAATTGCGAGACAACCAGCCTACTTAAACTAAGCACATCCTATACTGACCCAAAAGCACATCGTAGTGTTCGTGAGAAAATTCTGCTTGCTCTCGAGAACATATAACGCTGGCCAGAAGATGCGACATGGTCGTTTATATGAGAATTCGCAAGGAAATCAAATTCTTCATTAACCGTAACGCTTAATACCTCAAAATCATAATCATACCGCCTCAAAACTATTGCGATCGTTTTGGTATCAAGTCGATGGCAATGCGAGAGTGATTGCGGAGTAATTACATTTTTTTTCGGCGGGCATGTGGAAATTGAGTGCATGCATAAATGAGGTAGAGTAATTTATGCAATCGATGGAGGCCATTCATGCATGTACTCAATCTCGAATACTTTGCAATCACGCTTTGCATTGCCATTTAATCAGTGCCAAATTTATCGTCATGAATTGCCTGAATGTGTTAGTTTTGAGCGTTATGAATGGCCTCATGAGCTAATAAAATAGCTTCATTGTCTTCGAATTCTCTTCTAAACAACTATGTCGCATCTTTTGGCCCGCGTTATATGTTTTTACAGAAAGCAGAATTTTTTGACGAACACGACGATGTGCTTAGTGTCAGTACAGAATGTATGTATTGTCTCGCAATTGCGCATCATTGCTTATATGTCGGCCAACAACACCAGTGTCACGGGTTTTAGAAATATTGCACTCATTCCGAAACAAGACTTCTCAGAGACCATGTTCCATTAAAGAAAAAAATTACGAAAGCTCCAACGAAAGACTCGTGCCCGTCTGTCCACTCGAATCGACACTGGATAGAAACACCGTTTGCTGGCCAAAGTCACATGGCGGTCGGTCAGATGCCCTTTGACAGCTACAAATTGCATAGCGTCACCCTTGAAGCACTTCGTGCTCGCCGCCTTTCGTTCGGAGTGTCGATTTGTCAAGCGACTATTCAGATAGCCGTTGCGGAAATCAGGTATTGGCAGACAAGGAGGTTTGTCTTCGGAAAATACACCGCCAAGGGTCAGGACATTGTCAAATATGATTGGTCTCGCTTACGTCGTCACATACTTGCGATGGAAATTCCATAAGTTGTGTCTTTTGACACTCCGCGCTGGCCTACCGACGACTATTGGTCGATTGGGCATTCTTCAGTGCCAAACTGTATTGCCTTTCTGTGTATTGGCGGTTTGTCACTAACCGAAAAAGCTGTACAGTCGAACGTATACTAGTATATATATATATATATATATATATATATATATATATATATATATATATATATGACGTGTTACACGGTCATCTATCGTGTGATGGTCTCCACATTCAGCTTCGATGGGTTGTAGAAGCTTGAGATGGAGAAGCTGAGATACTCGTGCAGAAAAGGTATCTGGCGTTCACTTAGCCCGCATTGACCGGACGTACCGTGCGGCCGCGTTCCCGCAGAATTCTTCCTGCCAAAGAGGGTACCCTCACAGCACCCATGGGGCAGGCCGCGCCACACGCACCGAGAAGCAACACATTGTAACGCAATGGCTAGATCAGTAGACCACCAGCGGCCCGGGATTCTCTCGAGGTGACAACGACGATGACGACGACAGCATCGAAGTCAGAGCGATGTTCCTTAGGCGCGCCATGCGTCGTTCCCTTAGCAGTATACAGCTTCGATACATTCCTACCACGTGGCCGAGACGCAGAGGGCCCAACGGAAGCGCTTCACTCCACTTAAATCCATTATATCTTCTATAATATTTGGTCGACCACTATTTGGGGGAAAAGGGTAGCGCAGTCTGCGCTCCTTTTGAAAAGGGTAGCGCAGAAACTGCGTTGGCCGTAGATCACGCCGTCGAGAAGATACCGTTCCTTTGGAAGAACGCCTAAAGGACGATGCCCTCGGGTGCTTCATTTCACTTCTCGCCACCCGACCAAATGGATAATACTGGTGCAGGAGAAAGGAGCGGCGGCCGTATCAGATACGCGTCAGGTCAATACCGTGTCATGGGAGCAATTCATTACAGAATCACATTATATATGCCGTTCGTGGAAATGAACCTTAAAAGCACCAGTAAACCCTCGTTAGGCGGGCCAACAAAAAAATCCTAAGTAAGATGGCGATCTGAAACACTAAATAAAACGTCAAATATGAGATGGCGAGAAGTAACCTGGTCTTTGTATAGTTAAATGTGTATACCTAAGCCTTGTGTCGTGTGAACATCAAACTAGAGTAGTAAAAGTGAGGTAGCAAAAAAAAGTCGTATATGGCTTGTGTTACCACCTGTGAGACAATGCCATTTCTTGGTTGTGCCTATTTGATTAAAAACTGTAGCACGGACGTTAGACGATATATATATATATATATATATATATATATATATATATATATATATATATATATATATGCAACAATGTTCAAATTATAATTGACAAATAAATTAATTGTTTTTAACAGCCGGCACTTAAAGATGCCAGAGTTACCGACAAAGGGCAAGTTTTGCCTGTGTGTTGGCTAATCAAATATATTATATATAAAGAGAGATTAAAGCAAATATTAAAGCTATTCAAGGCCATAACTGTCAGCAAATTAAACTAAGGCAAACATATGTTGTAAAACATGTTGATAGGGAAAACGGTGTGAACACGGGTAACACGTACTGAATGACCATTCCAAGCTCTAATTGTGCAACATTCTCTATCGAAGGCTGCCGTTGTGTTGAACAAACTACAGGTTCCTATCACGGGACCGTCAGACGTACTGATACATACGAGCAGGCCGTTGTATGCTTTATTCATTGAACTGTCTTCTGTACGACCATAGTCAATCGTCTTGTTTGGCGTCTGTAGACTCTACACTTGTCTGCTTCGCTGGGTCAAAAGCATCATTCTGTTTGAGCTCCGGCTAATTCGGTATCTACCCCAGGCCGTGTGTGTGTGTACATCATCATTGTTGATAGAACTTGTATGTTTGGCTGGTCTGATTTTGCAGGCTTATCGTGTTGTTCAACAGATGTTGTCTTCCAGGTCATACAAATACTTTTGACTATGCTATTTCGATAATAACTAACGACACGGAGTAAGTTCTGAGGTGTTCTCTCGTTGCGTGCGTTGCCGCTTGTTACCGCCTATCGTTGCCAGAGTGTTGGCTGCATGCCGTAAAATACTATCTGTTTTTGCGTGCTTGTCTCGCCCGCCAAAGTCGTATCTACACGTCTGCCATTGCGCAAGCACGCGCAAACGTGCAAGAACCCGTTCTGTGTACTCTCCACTGAGGAGTGGCATAGGTATTATTGATAAAGCATCTGAGAGCAGAGTAGAAAGGTCGCTCTTTCCAGCAGACGTAAGGTGGTTCTCAACCAGAAGGGGAAGGAGAACAAGTTTTCTCCAGCTTTTAGCGGCGTGGCTGATGACTCAGTGGCTCTCTTGACTGACGTTTCGAAGGTCAAGAGTGGTGACGCTCCATCTGCGGCAGCCGATAGAGCAACTATGGATCCTACGTCTGTTGTTCGGAATATTTTCGAATTGCGTCTTGTCGCCGACTGAAGAATCTACGACTGTTACGACATCGTTCGTTTTGAGCCTTCCACTAATAAGCTTATGGCTCTACGCAATGAGCTTTAGCTCTTACCTTGTGGATAAGACGCACGCCGTCAGGATCAGTACGTAGAATTGTGCTGGCATAGTGTTTGCATAGGGACACTGAACGGCTCTGTTTTTGGTCCGCTTATGTTTATAATTTTATTAAATTCAATACTTTCGAAGATTAGTCATAATAACGTTCAATGAGTTTGGCTTCATTGTTAACACTAGCAAAACACATTTCATCGTGTTTTGTCAGGCTAGAAGACTAATTAAGATGACAACGTTCTGCCAACTCGGTCTGCATGTGGTGAATTGCTCCTTGCCTGGATACGTATTTAGGGGTGACTCTTCATAATAAGCTAGCGTGGCAACCGCGCTGAGGACATGTGGCTCATAAATGCCATACTGTAGTTTTAGCTGAAGGTCTGTTGATTGCTTACATGTCACTGTTTATGCTCACTCTTTGCAATGGAACTCTCCTGTGGGGAGGTGGGGATCATGGCATTATTCGTAGAGCGAAAGCCGTACACAATGGCATACTACGGGCATTATCCTCTAGACGTCCAAGTGATTCTGTAGGCGACCTGTTTGTCACCGACAGACTTCTGGCAATTGCAACGGTCTATATGCTGCGCCTAAGATATTGTACTTTCCTCAAAATTATTCAAGCGACAATTAAAAATTATCTTGAGTGTAGCTGTAAAGCTTTCATATGAGGTTACTACTATTACTAGGATGGTGAAGCACCAGGTAGATCTGCAGGACAAAGCCTGACTAAAGTTAAAGTGGCGGTCGTCTGTTACAGAAACACACGCCGTAGTAAATCTGCATATTTGCGATGTTATACACGACCGTCGGATTATATCATTTAAACCCTCATAACATTATTTTTGTGAAAATCCATGCATTGTATGACGCAGTTCCGACAATAAACAACATTGTTGATCAATCGATCAATAATGATATAATACAGGCTTAAGATTCATCCACGATGCTTAATGCCCAAGCAAATCCATACCTAGGTCGCTAGATTAACTACTAACTACATAGGGTTTTTTGCCGCCGTGTGTCACATACAGACGCTAGAAGCGCCAACGGGTAAAGGCCAGGTCAGCAGATCAGCTCCGCCAGGTTGTATCTCGCAAATATGTTATGATGCGTAGCGTTTGCTCACCTGTGAGCGGTCTCACTCGCCTACGTTAAACATTGGTGGTTTTGCAAGGCCACACGTCTCGAATATGTCCATTAGGGCTAAAATTGCTCGCATAGCAGCGAGATAATATAATCGCATAGCACAAGTGTGCAATAAATTGTGCAGGTCATGCAACGATTTAACCGTAATGTGACCTTAGTTGATACACAACAATAACTTGCCTTTATAACCACTAAAAGCTAAACTGAAGTAACGCGCTAATAAAAAAACGTTAATCTGCAAATGCTGTTCTTGTTATATTTGACCGTTGCCTAGGTTGTTATTAGTGGAACACACGAATAAACGAGTTTGAGTCTACACGAACTAATTATCACGCTGCTAATAACACACAACAGCAGTGTCTCTTACTCCCTCTTTCGCTTTCTCCATCTATATATATATATATATATATATATATATATAGTTTGTCTATATTATGCTAATACTTCGAATGTTGTCACGTGTTCATTGCTTGCTACCGTTTTACTATGCAGGCTGGAAAATTTATCCTGGTTCGCTCTAGCATAACCACCATAGCAGTTCCTCGAATAATGTCCCTCGAAATGTGTGAGAGGAAAAGTTGTCAAGAGTGTTCTCCAACCCTCATATTACAGTAATGGTAAGTTAGTCACATATCCCTTCTTGTAAATATACTGCTACCAACACTAAGCCTTCTAGAGTCTGCACCGTCAGCAGTAAAAATATGTACTGTAGTTTAGTCAATGACTGGAAATCGCTATATCTAAATGTGCTGGTGGCAAGCCGCACGACTGACTTGGAATGGGCTAACATTGCTGGGCTTATAGCCATGTAATTACTACCTTCCCTTTCTAAATGGAAGCAACTTGGATAAAAAGTAGGTATGCACTTAGTCATATATATATATATATATATATATATATATATATATATATATATATATATATACAAACATACATACATCAATACGCACATAGTTTGCTACCGGCTTCCATCGGAAGTGCATTGGGTGCTGTGAACACCGTCAGAGTTTTTCTACTTGTCTCCTGCTTTGTGTGCGGGGCGAGTATCCCCTATCCTCGACTATGGCGCGAATCTTCTGTGGTGTTTGCTCTAATCTGATCTTATGCTAAGGCCCGGTACATTGCGTACGCCTCTTTTTTTCACGTTTTTGCTTGCAGCGGCCAAATCAGAATACAGACTACGTGCTGTATTCTGATCTAGCCAACCGATTTGACGCATGCGCGCTCTGTCGTTTCTAGTCATCATTAGCCGGCTATTTACATACAATCGTTTTGAGGCACTGGGTGCATATAGTGGTCGATTATTTTGATTGGCTGTGAGGAATAGACTGTCCTCCACGTAAACAATGGTTGCCGGCAAGATGCAATAGTCGAGAAGAAGGAAAGTGCAGGCTTCTATACACGCAGCAGCACCGCTGAATCGAAAGAAAAGCGAAGTTAGTTGCGTTGGTTCGTTGCTTTAGAAACGATGCTCGTGGGTGAAGTTTTGGTAGAAATGCCATCTGCAGAAGTTGATGTTCCTACAAACTGCAATCATTCAGTTCCAAAACGTTAAGTCAGCCAAGAAGCTGACTGCACATAGGCAGGTTGGTGTTGTCTCGGTGGGAAAATATAACGTTATTAAGGAATCAGGATCCACTGCGACATCGATCCTTATGGACAGGGTCACGCTCCAATTTATTTTGGTTCCTTCGACCGACTTGTTTCTCGCTTTTAGGTCGCGTAAAGTCACTATGCAGGCTAGGACGCATTGTGAAGTATTGCCGTAATGAAGTTACGCATACAAAATGTGGTCAAGCTGGTCACCTGGCCCTAAACTGTAAACACCAGGCATTTTTTAAACGGTAGTGTCTCCACGCGCTTTTATAGCTTTTGTGTATTGTGGAGATGCTGCACGAATAGACTACTGTGCGCGTATAGCTGTGCGCATGTTGTCGCATTTATTATGCAGCGTTTTAACAAACGCATTAAATTCTGCATAGTAGTCGTCGTGATAGTGAATACCCATTTTACTGAGCTTTTGTGCAAAATGCTTATACAAAACATTCCTTGGATTTTATCGAGTAGGATTTTTGGCCTCAGTGTAACATTAATCTTTTTCAACAATATTTGCGGAGAACTTAAATGTTGTAAGATACAGTTCCGTTGAACAAACCACGTTTGAAATTATATATATATATATATATATATAGATATTGTTACCGAATTCTGTGAGCCCTATATTTAGCTCGGATGGCAAAACGACACGTTTATTTGGCCAGTGGCATTCTTGTCTTACGAGCGCGGACGGATCCAGGTGCCGCAAATTTACGTAGTTTCTTAGTTTTGCTCTCTGTCTGTCTGCTTTTCATTATATATATATATATATATATATATATATATTATATATATATATATATATATATATATATACATATTTATATATATATATGCTCTCGAGTAGAAAAACGACCAACGCAAATCCTCGGTCCATCGTCTGCCACTTGAAGAAAAAGGGCCAGCTCTGTATGTCGAGTTGGTGAGTGAGTCGTCGTGTGAAGAAAGAAAACGCAAAAGTTCTTGTTGTGGTGGGCCTTCAGCACGCTTTTGCTCGCTCGCAGATACCATCATGATCATCTGATCGGCCGGTCGGTCGGTCGCTTGGAGAGTGGGGCCTTGGGTGAGCCTTTCAGGCCGAGGGGATGTCGCCAGCTGGCAGTAAATGGCCACCGATGTCAAGCCGCCCGTACCGCTGTCGATGTATGCTGTCGTCGTCGTCGTTGCTGCCACGTCGTCGATGGCGAGAGACGATGATCAACCTAGCAGCTTCAAGAAACCTGCGGCAGAAGGGCCACGACATAAGCTATTGTTGTTGTTGTTGTTGTTGTTGATGTTGATGTTGTTGTCGTTGTTGTTGTTGTGGTTGTTGTTGTGGTTGTTGTTGTTGTTGTGGTTGGTGTTGTTGTTGCTGTTGTTGGCGTCGCTGCTATTGCTATCGTCGTCGTCGTCATAGTCGTCGTTTTTCTTCTATGTCGAGTTGAGGCCAACGGCGGCCCCGCCAGCGCTACCACCGCTGTTGCTTTGGCAAATACCAAAATCAGAAGAAGTGTGCCGGCCCTGTTCGTTTGATCGAAAGCGTTCCTTCTCTAGCCGCTACTGGCTAGAGAAGGCCTTTGCTAGCTGTACTGGCTGGCTGGCTGGCTAGCTAGAGAACCACACTGCCAACAACTGCCCTGCCAATGTGTTGTTGTCCTCTGCTGTCGATGGGCTTCCGTTGTTGTTGCTGTTGCCATTGTTGTTGTTGTTGTTGTTGTCGTCGTCGTCGTCGTCGTTGTCGGAGCAGAAGGTGGTGGCAGTGGAAGCAGGGTGGCGCAGGAGGAAAAGCAGAGCAAAAGACGCAAGGCAGGTGTTTTCGATGCCTCTCAACACAATTCGTCTTCAGTCTCTACACCGCCCGCCCCACTGCCTGAGCGCCGGGTGCCCCCGTGTGCTCTACGCCTTTGTGGCAGCAGCAGCAGCAGCAGCAGCAGCGGCACCCCACACTTGCTAGCACCATTCTGTCGATGATCATCACACAGAGAGGGAAAACGCCAACGGAACCCCATCGATACCGATGGTGTTCGATTCGCCGTAGCTGCCGCTGCCTTTACTCCGTAGAGCTTTCTCTCCCTTGGGCATACATTGCTCATATGTACGCATAGAGACGCCTGAAGGGCCACTCTGTTGTTCTTCGCTGTTGTTACTGTTGTTGTTGTTGTTGTCGCCCTCACCATCATCAGCACCGCTACTGTCATCGCCGTCGCAAGGTTTGTCACTTCGATTTGTATCTAGTCTACTTTAGTTCTTCCTGTTTGCCACGGTTGCTTTTCTACCCTCATTTGTCTCTTACCTTTGGATCAACCCTTGTGTGAAATAATTTGACATCTACAACACTGTCACACAAAACTTCCTAAGCTTTTCAGTTTTCCTCTGTGGTACCCGCCCGTACTGCAATGGGTAGTTTATACTATTTTCATGATTATGATTATTATTATTATTTGGTCACTAAAGTATACTCTGACCTAAACGTTTGAATCCCTTGGATTCGCGCGTATCGCATACTATATAAATCGAGGGAATTTAACCCTGTCTCTGGCCATCCTGGTACACGGTGGCCATGGAGGCTAAAGTGCATGTATATAAGAAAAATAAATACATATATATATATATATATATATATATATATATATATATATATATATATATATTTATATATATATATATATATAGACAGCAAACGCTTGGAAGAACTATAGAGAACAAGAGTTTGCCGCAGAGGAGAAACGCGCATGAACGTACTGACGAGGAAACCGGGAAACCACGGTAAGATAAACGCTGTATTAACTATAAGAACCAAAAAATGAAAAAATAAAATTATATATATATATATAGAGAGAGAGAGCGCGAGAGAGAGAAATGGCGGGATACACGAGAACTGTGCCAGAAGGATACGTTCCAGGGCGACACAGTGGCGACGATCCTACGGCAAGCAGACCTCTGGCAGAAGCCGTCATCGTTGTCTTTGCCGCTGTCGTCGGACCAACCGGCCGACACCGCTGCACACCAGAAAGGAAGCAGTTACATCAGCGGTCGACATAAGGAACGACAAATAGAGAAAGAGCCGTAGAAAAACGAGATAAACGGAGCTGGGCAGGACAGAGAGATGGGGGGTGGAAGAGGAGAGCGTCGTTAGGGTATTGGCCTATCTGAGAAGCAGTGCCGTAGAGCGATACCCACAAGATTGTGGATAAGCAAGGGGCAACGGCACCCCGCTCCCCCCCGCGGGACACCAGGCACGATGTCGACACTGATGATTATCATCATGAACTGATGCTGATGATGATATGAATGACGGCGATGACGCCATGTACGAGCAAAAAACAGCCCGCAGTCTAAAAACTAGAAAATCGCAATCAACGGCAAGAGCAGCAACAACAGCAACAATGCCGACATCAACTGGATAGGGAATGGACCGGATGGAGGGAGGGGGAAGGGGGAAAAATACTGACGAAACTACGGAACTACAGAGAGATAAGACACCACCAACAACGGAAACACCACTTTCCAGGCTGGCCCGACGTACAAAAAAAGAGGAATATTTAGTGTGGAAGAAAGTGTGGGAAAAGAAGAAAGAGAGAGGGAGGGCGAGAGATAACGAGGGGGTACGACGCATCGGTCTGAGGCTACCGAAGCAACAAGGCCCACAGCCAAACACATTATATATATATATATATATATATATATATATATATATATATATATATGCGTTTCGCCAAGAGGATAACCCAGGGCGACTAAAAACATTTGGAAAACTTTTGCCCTGCCCGCATCGGCCGGGCTGCGGTGGCTGGAAGTTTGCGCTAGGCAAACGATCTAGAGACTCAATGAACAGTCGCTGGGTGCTATCGTTCCACTAGCAGTCAGACACTGTCCAAGAAGCAGCGGAAGCAGCGGGCGCCAACGCTGACAATGGAACTCGCTGAGTCGTCCATGTAGTCGCGGCGGTCGTGAAAAAGCATGTCGCTGCGCAGCTTTCGTTTATCGAACGCCGATCGAAGCAAGTTGTTAGCTGCTCGTTCGTATGGGTAAGTCTAGTATCTCCGTCGACGCGTATATCGACGGAGCAGTGTAAGTGTCTATCTGACGGGCGCACAACTGTTGCCCTGAGTAGGCCTGCGTGCGTACAAGCAGGCCTCCTTACTACTACTACTATTACTACTATATCGAGGGCTTTCCTCGATGGTCTTCTCTGTGTTGGTGTCATGGCTATGGTTCTCTCTATGGCGCCATGTCGATGGCCCTCCATATCGCCATGTTCATGGTTGTGCCCATGTTTCGCTATGCCGGCATGACGGCGCCAACAGCGACGAAACAACGCAATCGGACAGAGGTTGTTGATACTCTTCATGATCGGATAGGTAGCCACCTAGGCCCGCTAGCCTGCACATGGCCGTGGCATGCGGTCGCTAGTTGACACAAATCGAGACCTAACTAGTAGAAAAGCACAGCTAACTATGGCGAGCAGTGATGCAGGCTGCACACTTATTTGTAACATACATTTCACCTGGAGTCGTACTCATAAATGTACTAACAATCACAATACACAAGCACAACAGTGTTGTAGAAGAATCTCCGAGTGGAGATGCTTAGACAACATGCTGATGTATAGGAGTCGCTGCGACCACCCGCTAGAGCGCAGCGAAAGGGAACAAGCATATTGCTTTTTGCGCGTTGCCGCAGACCTCTGAAGCCATGACTATTCATGACAAGAGCTAGGCGCCATTGTAGAGGGGTCGTCTTCTTTTCGCCACATGGTGCTTAGAGACTGCAGCCGTACAGCAGCAGCATCATTGTTATTTTGAATATTAGCGCCAGCTGGAGGCGCTGCAACAGCATCGCCCCTATCGATCGGGATTCGTGGACTCCAAAGGAAGAAGAAACTCCTTCTTTGGTTAATCTACACTGGCCGCGCAAGTTAAACTCGAGTTGAGCTGCAGACGAGTGTTAGTCTAATAGTTGTCTGGCTTGTGGGCTCGTGCCTCGCTAGACAATACACAGCATTGTACGTTCAAGTCGTCTAAAACACATATACGCACATGTTCTGTTCGAATGGTGATGCAAACACGCGCACGCTGAACGTGAGGGTAGTCGCCCAAGAACCGTCTTTTTTCTCCTCCAATAATATATAGCTGTAAATTAACGTTGCCAAACGAGATAAACAAATCATCTAAAATAAATGACTACTACTATAACGATGGCTGCGTTATCAAGCCAAGCCATTGTATTTACACTACCAATGGTATATTAATGAATTTCAGAAATTAAAAAGACTTTGTTGCTGTCAATACGTATAGTTATCAGATGAGCAAGCATTAGGTAACTGGCCTAATCTCTCGCCTTCATAATCATAACATGTATTAAGAAACTTATAAAAATGTCCAATAAAGTGATAATTTAGAAACATCCTATATGATTTAGCGCTCATACAACTAAAAAAAGGTTTAGTTTACAGCCAGACGGCGATTACTCACAGGACTAAAAAGCCTACAGTAACGGCAACACGAATGATTACTTATTATTATTATTATTATTATTATTATTATTATTTTTTATCATTATCATTATTATTATTTATTAATATTGTTTAAATGTTACAATTGTGAGGTGTGAACGTGTACTCCTTGTCTTCTTCTAACTCCTAAATATTATTCCATGGAACCGACAATACAGCCGGCGTTTCCTCGGCACACAGCAAGCGACAGCAGTTGCCGTAGAAACTCGCCTTCGCGCCGATTCCCTGTGAGATCTGTAATCCGTTGGCCCAGCTCACTGATGAATCTCTTGGTTCCCTTGCTTACCGGGCCCATTGTTTCCATCGATATTGGCACTACGATATAACTTGTCTCCAGTTCTTGGTACTTGCGTTTTTTCCCATTATCTGCGCGCTCGGCAACCCATCCCGCTTCTAGTGAACTGTGGCGTATATACGAGGGAGCCACTGTACAGGAAACTGTAGCATCCCATACCAAGCATCTGCCGTTAGCCCATAGCGGGATTGTTACACCGTCTGGTCTTTTGTCGTCATGAAGTCCTAATCTGGGCTCGAGCGTGCTTGGTATACCAGCCCTGCATAAGGCTCTTCTTATAATCGCATTGATTTCAGCGTGTCTAGAAACTCTACTATGGCCTTTGATGCAGCTAAGAGGGTGAAGCCCAACCTCAGTTACTGTGGTACCACATGCGTGGCAACTATAGGGGTTGCAAACCGGGGCACCTATTCGAAAAGCTGTTACCATGCGGAATGAGGTGTTGTACAACATGGTACCCAGCTGCGGCGAAGGGAGACACTTTAGAAAGCCTCCACTAAAGGTGTGCCGTGCTGCCAGAAAGACAGCTTTTTCCACTGGAGATTGGAGGCTGTCTAACAGCTCTCTAGCTGCAACTATTATTATTATTATTTCCTTACAAATGTGGGACACAAACGTGTACCAGCCTTGGCTCACTCGGACTCCTCAATCCATAGAGCTGATGATAGCGGCGACGTTTCTCCTGCACACTGCGAGCGAGAGTTGCTGACGCAGAAGCTCACCCGTGTTAGCACTAATGTTTATGCTTAGGTCTTTGACGAAGATACTTGTGCTCTTGCTGATTGGGCTCATCGTTTCCATGGCGACGTGTGCGAAGTGGTAGCATTTTCTCTATTATTATTATTATTATTATTATTATTATTATTATTATTATTATTATTATTATGCTAACAGTTGTAAACAATGCTACATTTATATTTCTTATAACGCCGTAGTAGATACAATGTGATTTAGATAATTAAAGCTGTTCCTGCAATCACGTCGAAATACCACTTACTTGCAGCCGTTCATTATTCAGTCGAGCAGATGGGACTTTCATTCATGACTAGTGTCAAAATGTCTGTCCACTGTGCAGCCAACACTAACGCAAACTTGGGTTAGTTGTACGTGAGAGTTCGCCTTCACTTACTGCTTTGCTCCCAGCTCTTCCGCCGCTCTGTTTCGCATATGGAAATGTTTTGCTTGCACCACGCTTCTCCTCTTACCTTCGCTGTACGTACATCTGAATAAATGCTTCCTCTTCGTTCGCCAACTGCCGTCGGTGGAGCCAACGGGAAACGTTGGCGATGCATTTGCTGATCGCGGTCCGTGCGATATCGTCGTTGCTTATGTGTTTGCCCATATCTCCGCTTATAGAGAACGGCATAGCTGAACGGGAAGGAAGTATTTAAAAACGAAGCAATGCACAGGAGGGCTGCGTAGCTGAGACCGAGCTTGAACTTGTGCAGGAGAACGAACACACGAGTCCAAATCTCTCCCTAATTTGATTTGGGCGCAGGAATTCACCGGGAGGGACTGCTTTAACTGCTGCCAGTTCTCTGTCAATAGTAATATCAGTAGCTGACTGGGAGGAAAATTATGTTTCTTGATTGTCGCGGACATATATACATATATTTATTTATACAGAAACGGGATAGAATAAAGGTAGCGTTACCAAAATGAGAGACTAAAGTGAATTGGGACTATAGATAGGTGGAAAATGGCCAACGACAGCGTGTATGAACGCGTCAGCATACATAGATGTACACATAGGGGCAACACTGAAAACCTGCTATGACTATGGATCTGCTTCGTAACTGTGAGACATACACGTTTAGTTCGTTTATATCTTGCGATTAATATAAATATATATATATATATATATATATATATATATATATATATACCACGAATTAAAAATAAACTGCCGAGATAATGTTCTGGCCATTAGTTCTATATTTAAATTTTGGTTGACCAATTGGTCTGCTCTGTGGCCAGAAGTATGTCTTAATTCTGGTTAACTTTTTGCCCGACCTAGCATTTATAATTCGATTCCGTACTAAAACAAATGTTTATACGAAGTACTTAGGAATCTGACGCTGTAAAATATGTTGTTTAAATCTTCTGAGCCTTGGCAGTGCTGCATGAAATAAAATTATTATAGGTCCTCTTAATGATAGGGTGGTATTTGTTGAAGACAAGTATCTTCTTTAGTTGGATTTTGCACCCTTAACTGAAACTTTCCTAGGCGCTCCCCAGCAAATGAAAATGGCAGCTGAACAATGCTTAACCAGATTGGATCGATCCAATGGAATCGACAAAGAACAACGAACTCTACTCGAGCAGGCTTCGATCCCACGTATGATGGCAATGCCGCGTTTATTATTTTAGAAAGATGCGCTACTTGCCCAAGACACCTACGCATAAGTTAATATATACCAAAACGGGCCACCCTAAGTTAAGTTCTACTATGTGCTTGTAGATCTAGATAGTCGTCGCTTTATTATTGCCGGCTTTATTGATTCGTTCGCCCATTAAACGAGGACAACTCCACCATTCTCGAACGGGACTGCCCGAGATTTCTGGTTTGCTTACTTCTAACAGACTTCCGACCACTTGGCCACTTGGCCAATGGCAACGGCAGCCAAAAGCAAACGTTTCTTGAGGTCAAGGTGCAGAAAATCAGCACCGACAAAATCTATCCGGCTCGATTCCCGTCCCACATCGGACATGTGGAGAGCGTTCATTCCTGTCTGCTTTTCCATAGCCGTAGGCGAGACTGGACAAATCGTCGCGAACAGAATGGAGACAGTAACGCACGCTGAAAGCGAGAGTGTGGAGAGCCAGGGAGGAGGCAAGTATCGAGGCGCCCAGCCCGTACCCCGAGTAGCCCCGAGGGACTTCTACTGCTCTCTATTCCTCTCTCAGAGCTCTCCCGGTGACCGGATGCCGTCGACACACGATTGATGACTATGGCGCTGTCTTTTATTACGATTATCACAAACAATACAGGCGAGTCACTGCTAGCCGAGCTTTCACTAGCAACCCACATTGCAGAGGCGATGGGTGGGGCTGTAACAACTGGCCAATGCCCGCAGGTCGGTAGGTTTGTCTGCCTGTCTGCTTGTCTGTATATAGTATGTATTAAGGGGGGCCGCTGCCTCTGGCGCTGCTGTAGTTGGTGCCGAACTGCTCTGGCTAACCTCCGAAACGGGCAGGGGTGCGTGGGGCAATTGCAAGCAGACGTGGGGAACAAGAGTCCTCCAGACACGCTGCCTGCCAGACGCCTCGTTCGTTCGTTCATCGACGCGTCTCCCGGCCGAGACAGCCAAGCTCTCTGCTTCGGTGACTTTTTGCCACCTCAACTGAGTTGAGCGGCGTCGGTGTCAGTAACAACAACAGCAGTAACAGCAGCAGCGGCGGCGCTACCACAACCACCTCGACGGCGGCATGATCCTAAACAGGTTCTGAGTTATCGTTGATAGGGCAGACCAGGACGACAATAACAACACGAAAACACATCAACAAAGACTTCATGCTCAAGCAGCACGAATCACACGAAGCAGGCTATATATATATATATATATATATATATACATATATGTGTGTGTGTGCGCGCTTTCCCCCCGACCCCCAATGTCGGATTCTCATAGAATCCCATGCTAACGGAAGGAGGGAGCGGTCGCCAGGTACCTCAAATCGTGTGCCGGCGTGCTTTGAGAGAATTGATCGAGTTTTCTTTGAAGGATGCTCATTAAGAATAGATGATAAACCATACTGATATAAGAGCCATAATGCCACCAGAACAATTATGGTACCCCTAGATATCTCAATATGTCTGGCTCTTGGTGTATTCTGTATAAGCCTCAACGCAATTCCAACCTCGTAGGAGTCGGAGTATAGTCTAGGAAAAGTTACAGACCCTACGCAAGCCTCCAACCAACTATACTATCATTGATTTGATAAGCCTAATGACAAAACTTGAATGTACAGAACGTAAAATAAAAAACAGTTCAGAGTCTCGACTTTAAGAACAGGTTAAAATACGATAACTTTTCTTTCACTGGCCACATTGGATTTTTTGCAAGCACACTTTTCTTCCTAGCACGACTGTATATTCAGTTTCCCATCGAATAATGCGTTCTCTGGCAATCTCGCATTTTGTCAAGCTATGTATGTTAACGCCACGCAGTGGCGCGATTTATGCTTTCAGGAAGTACAAACATAAGGTAGAGGCTATATAAATAACCTGTGGCATAATATATATATATAGGGTGTCCACCTCCAGTTCGGTCAGACTTCAAACGGTTTTAGATTTTGGCAAGAGTATTTTTCCTAAAAGAATGGCGAAAATAGATCGTTTAGGAGTAACGATATTAGTCATTTTTTGTTATATCGATGTGGTTGGCTTTGGCATATATATGTACAGGGTGTATGAGAAATATGTGAAGAGCAATATATAAAATTGCAGAGCTCGTTAAGGCAAATCTTATTTCTGGTCTCTGAGAAGTCTTGTTTTGTAGTAAGAGTAAAAATACTACAATTTGTGACAATGGTGTTTTTGCCCGACATAGGAGCACAAAATGTGCAATTGCGAGACCTGCTACAAAATCCCAGAAAGCACACCGTCGCGTTCGTAAGAAAAATCTGCTTTTTCTGGAAAAAAACATATAACGCCGGCCAGAATATGCGACATGGTCGTCTAGAACAGAATTCGCAAAAATAAAGTTATTTTATTAGCAATTACATCACATACCTCGAAATAATTACCTTACGACCCCACTCACAGCGCTGGCACATGCAAACGCTTATCTCATAACGATCATTTCAGTACCAAAGGTATGGCAATGCGAGCAGTAGTTGCGGTGTAATTAAGCTTTCTCGGCGGGCATGTCGAGATTGAGTGCATGTATAAATGACAGTGAGGCGACGTTGTGGCTGTCGGGCGACACGTCGGCAGTGGTGAACGTCGCCTCATAGTCATTTAGGCCTGCACTCAATCTCGACATGCCAGTCGAAAAATCTTAATTACTCCACAGGACGCCTTTGTCAAAAGTTTGGAACCAACATTATCGTCATGAAACGTGCGTTTGCGTGAGTATGTGAGCTTTGAGCGCTGTGAGTGGTCGTAAAGTAATTATTTTGAGGTATTTAATGTGAAAAAGTAATGAAATAACTTCATTTTCGCGAATTCTGTTAAAAACGATCAAGTCGCATCTTCTGGCCGGCGTTATATGTCCATCAGAAGAAGCAGAAGTTTCTCTCTTAAGTTTCTGTATAGGCGGACTGGTTGTCTACCAATTGAACATGTTGTGCTTCTATGTCGGGCAAAAACACCAGTGTCACAAATTGTAGAAGTTTCACTTTCACGCTGAAACAAGACTTCTCAGATATCATGTTCAATTGTAAAAAAAGTTTAGCTTTAACGAGCTCTACAATTCCATATATTGCTCTTTACATATTCCTCATACACCCTGTATATACATAGATACACAAGTTTTAATAAGACACTGACCAGAGTTGTTAATAAGCAAATATATTTTTTCTAGCATTAAGTTGAGCTTTATGTTTGCAATTAGTGTCGTACATTTTAAATATAATTTTAATCTGTGTTTTTTTATATACATCCTGCGCCGTGGCGTCTCTTGTCGACCGCACAAAACTAGCTGATTTGAAAACGAAAACCTTAGCTGCATTTAGTTCTACGGCGAAATGGGCTAATTACAAGGACAATTATGTTAGATGCAATGCATTGGTAAAAGATAAATGTTCATAAAACGTAGCGCAACCTGCAGTTACAAAAGCAAGTCAAAACGGCGCGTCTGCCACTCTGGTGAGTAAGGCTAGCTGACGGAAGTCGTGTTACATTACGACTACACATTTTTTCGTAATTTTGTGCAATACGCGCGACGCATATTGTGACGTAATAGGAAAGCAGTAAATCAATTCACTATTAGACGCTTTCTTCTATTTACACCTTTCACACGACACATTTTGATAATATCTCTAATAATTTTCTAATTGATTTCTGAAGCAGGGGAACAGGTGATGGCGACGTGACCTTGCTCATGCTAGCGGGCTCCTCGCAGCCTACTAGAAGTGTGAAGAATTACTATGCCTGCGTTAGAAAAAATAAGCTAAATAACTCAAACTTTCTCGCTAAAGAATATTTGTTGAATTTAATTGAAAATCTGACAAACGATTTGTCAACTGCACACGCGTGAGTTCGTGCCACCGTTTACATGTGTCGATGTAGAGCTTCCTTGCAGCATTTGGTTTGCGGCACAGTATTGTTGTTATATCATTATTTCATATTGAAATAGCGTCCGTCACTGTATGTGAACTAACCTAATGCGGCGGGGTCTAACGACTAACTAGACTGGGACATTGGACAAAGTTAAAGCAACGTTCTTAAAAAACGCTTTCTGCCTGTCCCCCTTTGTCTGTAATCGGCAGACTTCTTGTTCAGCCGGTCGCGTTCCCTGAATTTCAGACCAAAGATAACAGGAGAAGATGTAACCGATACCCGAGTTCTACAAGACGTTCGCAAGGTAATCATATAGCTGACAACAATAGCTGCAGACGTAGATACCCATGTACACTATATAGGCAGTGCACTAGTTTCACAGCAAACTTTTTCAGACAAGCGAATTTCACACGCCATGCAATAACTGTGTCTGCAAATACTATTAAGCTGCATGTCCGATGTACCACTTTAATGTTTTTGTTCTTTGTGTCATCTGTCAAATGAACTTGTGGTCTCACAAACCCGCACAGTTCTAATATATCTACCCATGCAAGTGATATAGTGTGAAAATGCCAAACCGGCTTCATATTTTAATAGTAATGATTACATGTTTATAAATCGTAATTTTCGAAACTTTAAAAATGCTTCAAGTATTGGCACTATTTATAATACAGTCATTAGTAATAACTCATATAGCGAAACATTTAGTAATCAACAAAACATGAGCAGCATATAGTGGGATTCCATTGGTCGTTATCCTTGAAATCCTTCGGGGAACGCCAATATCTCTGTAGAGCACGCAACGTTGAGATGCTTGAACGCTAAAACTAAGATTGCAGTAAACGTCTAACCGGGATATCGCACTGCCTTTCTTCTCCCCACAATGTTTTATATATATATATATATATATATATATATAACCGGCGTATTTCCTCCACTTTGTACGGAATTTGCTGTGCCAGCATTGGAGCTCATCAGGAAACATTTTATTGTGATCGCTATGGGTTACAGTCTTTTACAACTCTGCTGCCGTCTTCTATCTTTACGTTGAAACCGTGTCACCGTGTTGACTTTGCATTGCGGCCTCAACATGTTCACTCGCTCACTTGAATCGGTAAACGGATACCCCCCCACCCAAGACACTGCCTCTGAATATATGTAATCATCCAATCATTCATAATAATACTAATAATAACTCCTCGGGCAGGGCAATCATTTGCTGCGCCCTGTGGAGGGAGAACATTTAGAGGGGAAATGGCCTTGTTCAAAATTCCCATCTCTTAGCTAGGGCGCAGAGTGCAGAGAACAATTCACGTAGTATCGATCTGTTTCAAAATCCTCCCACACGCGTTTCGTCCGGTGCTGGCGGCGCTCCGCCGTTTCCCTGCCGTGAGCTCGCCAAATTACGCACACTCATGATTTGACTATGTTTTAGCAGGATCTGTCTGCTCTGTTCGGGTGTGCAGTGCACACTTCGGGAGCGTGGGGTCCGGGCGTGTCATAGGCAAAGGCAAGAAGCCCAACTGAGAGGCACCAAGCGAGGAAGCGAGCCCAAAACGGGTCAGAAAGCTAGAGAGCTCGAGAGACAGAGAAGAAGACCAAAAGCAGTATAGCCGAGGCGAACACTTCCGCTCCTCGCAGCCGTCGTCAGGCCGTGAATTCCACCTGCCACGACTACCACTGCCGATACGTGATTAACATAATCCCTGTTGTCGTAATTACCTTTGTTACTTAGTGGCTCCTCCCCACTTCCTCGCTCTTTCTCTATTTCTATCTTTTTCAAAGTCTCTCGTTGTGTGTGTTCCCACCTCTCAGGCGGCCCACAGGCTGATTTCGTTGCTCATGATTTGCCCCCCCCCCCCTCTTTCCTTTTCTCTCTCTTACTCTCTCTCTATCGCCCAATTCCTTTCTCTTGCCCCAGCACGACCAATCCGCAGTGAGCTCAGGGCTGGTTGCGGCAAGGTCTCCCTAAGGACTCTATGTCCGCCGTTTTCTCCCGTTTTCCCCCCACTCCAGACAGGTCATCTTGTCCCGGCGTCTATTTGCGCCGTTGCGCCAAGCCTATACTATATAGTAGCAAAAGTAGTAGTAGTAGTAGAAGAGGCAATAGCAAATCGTACGCTACCGAGGGTAATCGGCCGCCCTTCTGCGCACACAGACGCGCATGGGGCGCACGCACGCGCCCTGGTAAAAGAGTGCGGCGGGCGAGAACAGACGAAACGATATTAGCGAGGGGTTCGAGCCTGGGAGCTCTCGGGGGAACTCGGCGTTGCACATAACCCACGCGCGGGCCATGGGTTTGGACCGGCGAACGAAACCCAGCGACTACTGGTGCTCAACGATTCGTGTCGACAGTCGTCGGCTATCCGCTTGTCCAACACTACATGCAACGGAAACTACAACTATGTGCCGGTCTACGGTCGGAGCGTGGTAATCACGCGAGCAGAAAGGGAGAGCATACGTTTGGCTCGGCCTCATAACAGGAGAGGCAAATGGCTAGAATGGCAAGAGAATTCCTCCAAGTGCCACCTAGGACAACTCTCTCTATCCAGCCCTGCGCCAGTCTCTCTAGCCGAGGACGATGCTTCGATCGACGGGATTGTTGCGAGCGTTTTGCTAGCGGTGGCCATTTGTCTTAATCTGCACCTCGTCGGGGTGGATACTAGGTGGCGTGGAATACAATGGCCAATGGCAACATTGGGTGCCAGGGGGGAGGTTAACAGATACATGCTCGCCGGTGGGGGGGGGGTTAGAGGCATCTGTACGACAGTGAACAGCCGAAACAACGACACCAGGCTCGGTAGCAGCTCGTTCACGCAGTTCAGGTGGGAATTCGATACCCATACTCATCTGTTAGCAAGCCCTGCTCATCTATTGTATCCATGGATCTTCGGTACCAGATACTTGCGTTGCTTCGCATTTCGATTCTGTGCGTTTGCTGTTCGGGCCAGCCCACATACAATGGGCCAAAGCAGTGCGGTTCTCTCCGCATGCGCTATGTGCTATCACCTCACGGCTGCAGGTGGCTTCTGTTAAAACTATTCTACACGACCCTCAACCACGAAGGTTAGCTAAGGGGCATACATAGGCGCACATTAACTTAGCCAATGGTATATATATATATGCCATTATCTGCATGATTTTTGAGAGGAGACTAGTCAGGCACATCACCAGCTATCTGTCCGCAAGTGATCTTTTTGACACATTCTGGCACGGATTTTTGCCTCGACACTCTACGTGCACTCAATTGTGTGAATTGATAAACGATTGGAACGAAAGGCCAGCAAAGACTTTTACTGTTTATGATTTGACCAGAAGGGTGCCTTTGTTAGGGTCGATCATAGACTTGTTGATGACAAAATTAAGACGTTCTAGTTCCATCCACAGACTCGCAAATGGATTACCGCTTTTTTGCACAATCGGTTGTTTCGAGCGAAATGCGGGGAAGCTCTTGCGGAAGACCAGCTGGCGTCCTATAGGGAAGCTGCGTCTGTCCAACACGATAAATAACATTTGTTTTAGGCATTAAGTCTTATATTTCATCAAGTGTTTAATACATGTTTACGCCGGCAACCTAAAAAATATAGACTCCCTTGGACTCCCCCTTTCACTGGATACTGCGCTAGAGTCCGCTGTTGACGGCATCTGCCGCTGGTGCAGTGACAATGGGATGAAGCTATCCGTTCCAAAATGTCTAGTTTTAGAGCATGACTATCCCGATCGGGTATAACGATAAACGGGGTAACCCTAATTATTAATGTCAACGTAACTTACGTTTTCTGCACTTGAACATATCTAGTCAAATTATCACCTGTGCTTATGAACATGCAGTTCCATTGTTTCAACAGTATTGCGTCTAAATTTTAACTACCGGTCCTAATGATTAAAATGGCATATAGCTAAAAGCATGAAGCATGAATCATTTGCTGAGGAATAATTTATAGAGATTTAGCATTTCTATTTGTTTGTTCCGCCTTACTTTTAATGATCTTTGGATAAAAACTAGCCATCCTTAATTGATCGGCAAGCTACACATGTCCCTTATGCAAAAAAATGCTTCCAGTCCCGACGCACAATAGAGAGCCAGTACCTGGGACGATTATATTAGTTAACTACTCAAGGACTACTCATTTTTAGAACAACATACAGCAATGCGGAAAATAAGGCATATTAGCAAGGGAACTGCTTGCAAACTATATAGGGACATGTGTATGCTTCAACTACCTAAGTTCGACTGGACCAATTTAATTCATGCGTACATCTCCTTCACTTCCTTTTACCTAAAGCACTCTGACGTTAAAAACTGCTATCTGTTATACTAGAATGCACATAAGGCAAACATTAAAATAAAATAGAGCATAAGTCGACGCGAGTAGTATTAAAGCGTATTGAAAAATAGAGAGACCCGCAAAACATACTTTTTTTCAAGAAATTATTCAGCTATTCGCCGGCTATGTAAATCTTTACCTAAAACTGGTTGTTAAACAATTGTGACGTTCTTCATTAAACCCATTCTCATCCAAGCGAAATTGTCAACCGCACACTTAAATAGAAGCCCTAGGGATCAGTTTTGCAGTCACTCTCAGGTACCCGGTACATACACTAAATGTGTGGTTCTGCTAATGTGGTTCTCCTATATATATATATATATATATATATATATATATATATATATATACAAGTGTCGTCGTTTATCTCCTCTATCGACGAAACGGGATAGAGGAGATAACCGGCGACACTTAGACACTCGAAGTATCTCAGGGTTCGCACGGAGACAATTGTCCACTCCAAAGTGCTAACATAACGAACTTATATAAATAATAAAGATTATATGCTAATCTAAAAAAGTATCTCAGGGTTTGATTCCGACGCAACTCGAAAGCGTACTAACGTAAACTCTTTTTACTAAATTTCTATATGGTGGAAGAGGGTTGAATATATATATATATATATATATTATATATTAGGTACGTCAAAAAGTTCGTCGGCTTTCTGGGACCACATTTTTGAAATTCCCGCGCTCTGCAGCAGGGCCGCCTGAGAGTGCGGCTGGGTGTTTACATTCAGGAGCAGACCCGTGGCGGCGCGACCGGTTCCAACTTTACCGTTTCGTTTGCGGAATTGGCAGCTGTTTGCAATGGAGTACAAAAATACGCATAGACACATTAGACACATTATGTTGTTCTCCTACCGTGAAGGCATAAGTGCAGCGCAAACAACCCGGAGGATATGTGCAGTCTACGGCGAAAACGCAGTACACAAATCCGCAGTCGAAAAGCGATTCGCCCGTTTCAAAGCTGGAAACTTCAATCTCGAAGATGAACCGAGGTCAGGACGACCCAATGTTGTGAAGACCGACGAAGTCATAAGCCTGGTTACTTCGAACCCAGGTTTGACCATAAAAGAAATTGAAGATGTAACGGGAGTCTCCCACGGAACCGTTTGGAATCGCCTCCATGATGCAGGTTTCTCGTGCAAGCGGAATATCTGGCTACCACACGACCTCAATGATAGGCAGCTTGAAGGGCGAGTCGATACCTGTCACGCACTCCTCCGGAAGAACTCGAATGAGCCATTTCTGAGGAGATTGATAACCGGCGATGAAAAATGGATACTCTACAGAAACGTAACACAGAAAAGAAGTTGGGTCCCCAGAGGTTCTCAGGCCGCAGCTATCCCTAAACCCGAAATTCATCAGAAGAAGGTTATGCTGTGCTGCTGGTGGGACTGTAAGGGCGTCGTGTATTTTGAGCTGCTTCCAATGGGTCAGACGATCAACTCCGTCGTCTACTGCAGACAACTCGAAGATTTGAAGGCTGCAGTAGCAACGAAGCGCCCGGAATTGTCAAACAGGTGGGGCGTCACTTTTCAACATGATAAGGCGACACCACACAAAAGTTTGGCCACCCGGCAAAAATTGGCGGAGTTTGACTGGGATGTGCTGCCGCACCCAGCTTAAAGTCCCGACCTCGCACCATCTGATTATCACTTGTTCAGGTCTCTCCAGAACTCCCTTGATGGCACAACATTTGAATCTTTGGAGGCTATAAAAAATCACCTCACTCAGTATTTCGACGAGAAGGACAAGACGTTCTGGGAGAAAGGAATCATGGATCTACCGAGGCGATGGGCAAAGGTTATCGAACAAAACGGTCAATATATCATTGAATAAAAATACTGATGTCTGCATAAATAAGGCTCTTTAAAATCGGGTAAAAAAGCCGACGAACTTTTTGACTTACCTAGTATAAAATATATATATATGTGTTCTTGTCAAATAGGAGGCCTTTGTATAAGATATAATTACTGTGTTTTAGTTTAGGCATGATGCAATAAAGCGATTTATATTGTCAGAGTATCGTTGTGTCAAGAAAAACTTGCGTTTTAGCCACCAAGTGATCCTTTCCATCTGATGTAGTAACCATGATAGTAAAATTAGAAGTGCCTTTATTGGAACATTCTGGCTTTTCTAAAAATGACCTTATCTTCGGAATGATGTTTTCTTCCCACCGCCAACAAGTGCGGTGTTACGCAGGTGTTATGCCTCTTTGTCTAGAACATCTTTGATTGCAAACGTTGTTAAACGTCAGACTACCCTATTTTCACAATATTTTAATATATTAATATTATTACAATATTCGAAGATTATCAATCTTATTATATAATAATATTTTATAGAGCCTGACAGTCGTCATTCTGCAACGCATGCGTGTGACGTGATAGCTCGTCTTACGTTGGCCGTACGTCGCATCTATTGATCTATTGTGTAGCAATTTTTTTAGGTTTTGGTTTTCATTTCATGATGCATCCTTAAAGTTAGTCTCTACGCGGGAGATGGACATGTTATAATATGTATAACAAAAACTCTAAAACTGGTTTTTAAGCCAATTTTTGGATTGCCCCCCCCATTAGCAGAACCACACATTTGGTGTATGTTCCAGGTACCTGAGAGTGACTCCAAAACTGATCCCCCTTCCTTCTATTTAAGTGTGCGGTTGACAATTTCGCTTATATTACAATGGTTTTAATGAAGAACGTCAAATTTGTTTAACAACCAGTGTTAGGTAAAGATTTACGTAGCCGGCGAATAGCTGAATAATTTCTTAAGTCAAAATGAATGTCGATATAAATAAATAAAAAGGAAAATACGTTGGAAAGCAGTTACTGTCCACTACATCAACGTATTCAACCCTCTTCCACCATATAGAAATTTAGTAAAAGAGTTTACGTTAGTACGCTTTCGAGTCGCGTCGGAATCAAACCCTGAGATACTTCGAGTGTCTAAGTGTCGCCGGTATATATATGTATATATATATATTTATCTTGAAGTATCTCAGGGTTTGATTCCGACGCGACTCAAAAGCGTACTAACGTAAACTCTTTTACAAAATGTCTATATGGTGGAAGAGGGTTGAATACGTTGATGTAGTAAACAGTAACTGTTTTCCAACGTATTTTCCTTTTTATTTATTTATATAGACATTCATTTTGTATTTATTAATATTGTGTTTTTATTATCTGAATTTGGAATGATCGAATGGCTAGTTATAGTCCACTATTGAATCAACCACGCAATAAATAAAGCATGTGCTTATATTGGATATTCTAGATATTTAGACACCTATTTGAGTGTACCAAGTTTTTTCTGTTTGTAAAAAAGTACCTATGACTATTAGACGTAGCTCTAGTATATACATAATATATATCGCATTCTATACCGCTGTCGTATCATCATATACATATTGACCTTCCTCATATAACTGCCTGTACTAAATAGAAGGCAAACCCGTACACGCAAGATACCTATAAACATGTAAAGTAGACGTTCAGGACAGCTGCCTAGAACACGCCAGTATGGAAGGTACTGTATTATTTTTTTAATAGAAACATGCCACATAAGAGCATCAAAACTACTTTAAGGACTATAAGTGGCACGGACGCGTTATGCCAGAGAACTGTCAAATAAACCGCCAGTACTAGGGGGATAGCTGTTTCATGGAGCCCCGTATGTAAGACAACTTAGATTCGTCACGGAGATTGGATTGTTTTCGGTGCAATTAGATTGACACGTCAAAATTATTTTCAATCGTCTTAGAAAATCATTCGTTGTGTATTGATGACTTTGAATGTAAAATATTCAACAAAGCAAATTTAAATGATAACTTTTGGAGAATGGTGACTAAATAACCAAAATGTATATATAAATATGTTTGAACTCGCCCGGCTGGTTAGACTAGAATAGCGTCAGCGTGTGCATTTCAATTTGTGCCAAATTTATATCCGTTAGTCGAGTTGGTAATAGCATTTATAGGTTATAAATGTAATGGCCCAGACCACAGAACTGGATGTTTATTTGTACTGTAAACACCTCGAGGCATTTGAACAAGCCGCAAGAGAAAATAAACAAGCGTACTTGTAACGGGGGATTCATGGCGTCTTTAATAGCCAGCTAGAGAAGGTATTGTTGCGTAACGACTGACATTTTGTCTCTATGGGCTAGCCTGCTTTAAGCATCTTGATAAGCATGTGCAAATAGTGGATAAAAACATTAGCACAAAGAGCATATGTTGCATGTTCAATGTTTGCAAATCGAAAAAAAAACAATTCTTTTGTCTCCAATATATCTATCATAAGATCGCATATACCATAATTTACATCATTGTTGGCTATTCGAAAGTTCACTACAAACTAGTTTGTCCAAACTGTACCTAAAGAGAACCCTAAACTAGAGTTTATTGATTTATAATCTGTATTAGTTAGTACGTCATGTGTTTGTATTAGGCGATATCAGGTCAGATGCTAGCAGAAGCTCACGTGCAAGTGCGGTGGAAGAAGTTGGGGTTGCGAAACTAGCGCCAGCTGAATCTTGTAAATTTAGATTTGCCTTCTATAGGTAGAAGGCTGAAATCACGGAGAACTATAGGGTGTCCCAAAGAAGTTTAAGATTTTTAGAGTGTCATAAAAACACAAGTGTTTTTACGTGATTTACGTTTTTAAAAAAATGTAAGATCTTTGATTACAGATATAATGCAATTTCTAATGAATGCAATATTGTTTTAGTTGGTGATGTTGTTGGTTTTACATGCTTTATATGCGACACCAAACTTTTGGCGCTCTTTTCATAAATCAGATTCAATTATATTAATGCACGCTTCAACATTGGTATTCACTTCGCTGGTAGAATTGAATAAAAAATGATTATATAAAAATGTAATAATTTTTAATAGAAAAAAGCGTACGTTATTTTCTATTAAAAATTATTATATTAAACAGTCTAAAGAGTCTAACGATGTTAGAGACTTGAAGACTAGTGAACGTCTTCGCACGAGTGCCCATGCGGGTCACTTCATGCTCAAAAGCTCAATTGTCTTGCCAACTGTGTGGCGTGTGGTACCTTCTTGCTGGAACCAGAGTTTACTACTTGTTCGACTCCGTCAAAATTCGGCTAAATACGATTAAGGGTCATGCAGCGATAACACATACATAATGCATTAATTGTGGAGTAAAAAATAGGGTCCAATGATTCCTTTGGATTAGAGGCCGCACCAGACCGTCACACACGATAACGGCTCGTCGTAAACCACGTGAAAGCTCTCAGTTGTCCAGACACAACCGTTTTGTTTAGTCTTTCTTCTGTTTAAGCAGAGAGATGGAGTTTGCCGAAGAATATACGTTTCTTCACATTGTCATCACGCTGCGCCACCGCGGAAGCCCAATTGACGAAATTTAGCCACTCCACATGGGCCGAATTTATGTGTTCGGCGATGCCGCCAATATGCTACACTGTCGGCTACAACGGCAATATTTGCAGCAAATCGAAGGCTGCGCCTTTAGGCTTGAGTAACTAAGTAACCCCCCCGTCCATTGGATTTGGACAGCCCTACTCTGTACACATCAAGAGCTGGAAGAACAGAGCTAAGCGCGGGACCTTGAAAGGTTGTATATATATATATATATATATATATATATATATATATATATATATGACGCCAAAACGGCAGATCGGAGCATCTAAGTAGTTCTCTTGACGGCGGCCAAATGGAGATTCTGACGATTACCTTTAACCAAGGTTGCCATAGTGAGCAGTCGTCTAAAAGCATAGGCCGAAAGGTAGCGCTACAGTAATGAATTGACGTATATGGCCAATAAACGCAACTTGATGATAGGCGACAGTATCTGAGATCCCGAAACAACAGTTGTCCCATAACAATATCCCGTCCATGAACACCCCGAATCCGAAAATGAGTCAGCGATGAGATTACCGCTAGGCAGGGGTTAGTGCCCCTCTGCAATGACGCCTTTAACCGCCGCGGGAACTGCATGATGCTAAAAGCATTTGCAGAGTACTGTTGAGCAATTGCGGGAGTTTTGTTTTTATCTTGGGCATTAGAAATAGCACCAGAACGTTTGACTAATTAAAGTTATTGAACATGTGTTACAACCATTTTCACTGAATCTTTTATTTCTGCTGTTAAGAGATTGGTACAAATGTGTAAACTGTAAATATGTGAACTGTATATGTAACCTCATGGAAGAGGAGCGCAATCAGGTTTTGTTAACAAGGTCGACTGGCTGTAGTGGTAATTAAACCACTGAAGTATGTCAACATCTTTCCAAATATGGATCTTAGGTCTTCACTATATGGCAGCGACCTTTCCACCGCACATTACAGACAGGTCTAAACATAATCGCAGGCTACGTGCGTCCGCCGTCCAAGGAGAACTCGACGGTGCTGGTTGAAAAGCTGACCCGGTGCTTCAGTGCGCTGGACAGCGATGCGCCCATCATCGTCACCGGCGATTTCAACAGTAGGTTGGACCGCCCGGCCGATCTGCGCACGAGAATTCTCCTGGACACCCTGGCCGACTCGGGCTGTTGGGTTGTCACCGATCCTGCAAGCCCAACCTTCGAGGGGCACATGGGATCATCTGTCATAGATGTATTCGCGGTAAGCTTGCCATCCGAGCAGGTCTCCTACCTCGGTGTTGACAACCCCCTCCGCAGCGGAAGACATTTCAAGAATCATCTGCCAACGGCTGTGAGAGTCTTCCTGCCAGCTGCTAGGACTCCTGCTCCCCGACCACCTCCGCTGGCCAAGCATATTAGCTTGCACCACCTACGGGAACACCTTCACGAGGTCTTCCCCGTGCCGGGAGCTCCAGGCATTAACCAATATGCCAAAGTTCTTACGGAGCTGTTGAGATACGCAGCTGGTCTTAGTAAGCCAAGAAGGGGGAGTCTATGGTTCAACAGTGCGTGCAAAGCAGCCAACCAGGCCCAGCTCAGCGCTCGCCTCCTAGCCGCACTTTACCCGAGGATGCGGCCACTCTTCATCATTCTCAGAAGTTGGTGTCGCCGGACGTACAAAGCTGAACGCGCCAAGTACCTGGAACAAAAGGAGTCCGCGCTGTTGGATGAGGCAGAGCGACAACCGTACAAGTGGCTCCGCCGACAGGGATCTCCCACCTGCCCTATCAACTCATCGGCGCTCATCTCCCACTTCAGCCGCATGTTTGCGTCGGCCGACACCATCCCGCGCGGCATCCTCCACTACGAAGCGGCCTGGGACGAGAAAACAATGCTGCTACGGGATTCACTCTCCGCAGAGTTTTCTCTCACCGAGGTGCTTGGCGCCATGCAACGACTCCGTCTCAACAAGGCCGCCGGTCCCGACCAAGTCCGTAATGAGCACCTCAAGGAGGCCATTGTACTTGCTCCTTGCTGGACCGCCCTTTTCAACGCTAGTCTGCGCGAAGGTCGCCTCCCCAGCGACTGGCAGAGTGCTCATCTAGCAGTCATCCCGAAGGGAAAGGGCAACCCCAGAGAGCCCAGCTCGTGGCGTGGGATCGCCAAAAAGAGCTGCTGCTACAAGCTGCTCTCTGCAATCCTCACCGCCCGCCTGTCTCACTTCCTCGAGGCCTCTCTCTCCCGACCTCCGGTACGTCGTTTACGGAGCACATCGCCGAGAGGGTCAGAAAAGCCCTCATAGCAGGCGTCGGAATTGAGAAACCCACGCTTCTCTCCCTTAACGCGGCGCTAAAACTTTTCAACCTTAAGATCGCGCCCACGGCATCCTACGGCATACAGCTTATCTGGGAGAACTTGAGCGTGGCCCAGCTCGCGAGGCTTGATCGAGTAAAACCCGCCTTTCTCAAGCGAGTGCTCGGCCTCCACACGTCATGCCGCAATCGTCTGGTCTATTTACTCGCCGGTACCCCGCTCTTCATAGAGGACCTGCAACGCCAGTTCCGGTTGCCGGAAACACAGGCCTACAGGGACTTTATCTGTCAGTGGGAGGTGAGATTGTCAGACGTGGACCCCGACTTCTTTAGTACGGGCAATGACAAACAATGCGTGGAAGGGACTGCATCGTACCAACCGAAGTGTGGTAGTACGCTATGCAGTGCATGGCTTCCACCATGTTCTCTGTAAAACTCAAGGGTACCATGAGCCGACAGAAGAATGTATCTGTAACAGGTGTGGAAGAGCTTGTGGGAGATATCATGCGGGGGAGTGCCCCAGAGTTGAATCACTGGCCAGGCTGGCTCAGTGACCGTGTTTTTATGTATAATATTTGACTATATACCTAACAAAGGTGATTCATAAATGAATGAATTACAGACAGGTGCCTGGCGGCAGCACTTGCACAACTGATAAGTGCCAGTAGAGAGTGGACTGCCGTATGTATCTTTTGTGCAGCAGCAAAGGCTACTACGTAGTACAATAAGTGGTCATAGACAATAATAAAAAAAACTATAACAGGAGTCAAGTAATGGCGTTCTTACTCTAGGACTCAGAAAACAGATAGGCAACCGACAATAGCAGCATGAGGAATAACTATCGGTAACACGGCGGAGAAGGTAGATTTTATAGAAGAGAGTGTATATACCTTTCACGGCGACTGCGCAATCCTGACCAATTAGAAGGGCCTCGCAGCAAAACAAACAATTAATATTTTTGAGTCCGATAAATAATAATAATAATAATAATAATAATAATAATAATAATAATAATAATGTCTCAATTCGGGCAATATATCGATTAGAGTAAGATTATAATACGCCTTTCTGGACAGCATACGTGTTCTCTATAGGGTCATATCGATTAAGAGAGTTTCTTTGGGATATTCTAGGACAATACGCCTAGAACCTATTATTGTAGGCATACACCAGAGGGCTACACAACTTGTCAAATTTATTAAATTAAAAAACGGTATACATATAACATTCGTAGCTCAACAATGTATATATATACATATGTTTTTTTTGCTGGTTCTACAAAGACCGCGTCTAGCCAATCCGAGCAGTACGTCCTTGAGGGGGGGGGGGAGGAGCAGGAACGGAAGATAAGAGGAAGCTTCGTCGCTTGCGGAAACTGATGGCAAACAGGCAAGGGAAGTACTCTAGCGCCAGCACAGCTGAAGTAGAAGCAACCGGCGCCGCTGCTGAAGTAGCGGCAGGGGAGTCAGTCGACGTCGGAAGCAAACACCAGAATGGGAAAACCCTAACCCCCCCGGCTGGGGGTCAGAATGAGAGGGGAGGGGGCAGCGCTGTGTGGGCGTGTCGATAGGGGGAGACAATGAGGGCACGTTTCAGTCATGGCGGCTGGCTCAACTCAGAGCCGGCTAGCGAGGGTCTGTTTTTCGTTCGGTCAGCCTTCTGTCTCTGGGTCTCCGTGTCCCTGGGGACGGCCCCAAGGCAGAGGAAACATCCGCCTTCCTCTTGACGACTGACTACTACAATTGTAGACGACCTCACGATAGGCCGTAGGCAAGTAGACGGCAGGCTATAAGCTGGCGGCACGAGCAGCTAACGTCCGTCGTACGACGGAGGTGAGCGGAGTGAACAAAAAGGGGGAACATTGGGTGAGTCAGTCAGCCAATCGTGCTTCGGTCAAGTCGGTCGGACGGTCAGTGACCGGGTGAGTCTGTTGCTCTGTGAGAACTCTGTCAACAACAACAGCAACAACAATAAGGTCAACAATGACGATAACAGCAACAACAACAACATTCGCGACAAGATCAAAAACAACTGCAATAACAACAAGTGAATCACGATAGGCAACGACCCGAAACGAAGCGACATAGAGACAGGATAAGAAGATAAGAGAGAAATAGTCAGGGAAAAGGCGCAATGATAGAATCATAGGGAAATTGTAGTAGCCAAGGATTGGCCCGGTCCAGAACGCAGAAGGGGTGAAGGGTCAAAGTAGCCACTTACTTTTGATGGAATATACGAAGGCAGCAGCAGCAACTCAACAACAAGCAAATCACTTCTGCAATTGGCTAAGGGCATAGAAATGAACACCCATGTCCTTTGATCTTATCGGTTGGTCGAGCAGATAGAAAAACTGCAATGTGCTATTCATACACTATATAACCTCGCTCTGCCTCGTTCTTTATATATATATATATATATATATATATATATAGTCTCTTACCTTCAATACTAAAAACATTAAACGCACTGTCTACGCTTTATAGAAGCTGATGCAATGCATCCATTATAGTGCGAATGACAAGTTACATTGACTACTATTACAGTTTTCGCAGTTGACGTACGGAAGAACGCGTAGATTATGAGAGATTGTGAACATTTGTTATAGAAAAGAAGAACCATACACGGGCGTGCTGGCGATCCGATGTCTATCGCGTATCGCGTGAGGACACCATTCGTAAACCTATACAAAAGTTTCATAGAACAGTTTCAGTAGGTGACGCGCCAAGCCCTGAAAGACAACAGAGCATTCTTACGGCAAAAAAAATCGCCGCTGTGACCGGCAGCGGGGAGCAACGTTCGGAAACATCGGTTCGCGCAGCTTAACAACTGGGCGTACTTAAGCCTGGTGTATTTGAGGTCGGACCTAGCGATGTATGTATACAAAACTCAACTGACGCAGGAGTTTAAGTACGGACCACCAAGCTTCCTGAGATGACTCAGCGTGATGCCAATTTTGTGAAAAAAAAAAAAATTCCGACGATGGCCATTCAGTAAAAGCATGAATAACCAGAACTATCGTATTTAAGCAGCCGAGATCCACGAAAAGCCGTTACATGAACTAAATGTTACAGTTTAGTGCTGCCTCTGGTCAAATAGAATCTCTGGACTCGGTTTTTTCCACTCAGTGTTAAATGACCAGCGTTATTACAGCACCTAATGGTCTTTCGTCGAGTTTGAACAGAATTATCAATACGAGTGAGCGCTGGCTCCAACAAGATGGTGCCACAAACCATTTAGCCGGCGTGACAAATGAGGTTTGAGGATAAAGTGTTGGCTCAGACGCGTAAGTCGCTGAGAGTCAGCGGATGTGGTGGCAATATAATTGTTGGGACGCTAAATATGAAAAAAAAAAAAAATATATATATATATATATAGTCTGTCCAATCCCTCAGATCCTTATTGTAAGGTTATGCTAGATCCGCAAATGAAGGATCAGGCTTATAGAAAACTAAAATTATACATCTTTTAAATTGGTCTTTCTTATGTTCTCTGAGAACCGTTGTGAAAAATTGTGCCGAGGGAGCTGACCTACCTCAAACGGACGCCCGAGTGACTAACCCCATGAATAATCATTCGGTTGTCAATTGCCAGTGTACTAAATATACTTCGCCTCAGATCGGCCAATTAACGAAATTTTGTTGCAAGGTCAGCTCTATTCCGGCTATAACGTGATCTCGATATGTAGGGCGGGCTCTCCTTAAGAGGAGGGGTAACCGGGAAACTCCGTGGTGTTACTCCTCCTATTAACAACATAACTTCATGTGTCTCGCGAGTGAAGAACAGTGAAGTCAGGCTTGCTAATCCGAAGGAAGTGCTTATGAACGCTCTTTAGATAACAGGAAAAACTAAATTTCAAGCGTTGATTGTTTTGTGTATAGGAGTAACTGAAGAATGCGGTTTGCACAAACGGGCACCACTGCAGAAAACTCGTCTGCAATTATGGGGTAGAAGTGTAAAACTCGAATTCACTAAAAACCGGTCTTCTTCCCAACCTCCCTCCGACTGGAAACTTTATATAAAAATACATCAAACAATCGGCGGAGGTGCAAATCTACTCCCAGCTCTCCCGGCGTGAGTCTACTCGTGTATAGCTTCTGCCCCGGAGGCCTGAGGGGTGCGCATAGGACGGCGGTTATTTGCTATAGATTTTGACATACAAATATTTTGTAAAATATTTGTCGCTTAAAGCCACTGCGGTAAAGAGTCATGTTCAAGCGCTGACTAGAAATACATTTAATATAAAAGTTAAATTAAAAGAACCACACGCAACTTATTGAAGAGGCGGGTAAAGAGCAGAAAAACGATCAGGCTGGAAGAGTACAAGAGAGAGGATGAGGCGATACAGCAGAAATATAAGAAATACCTAATAAAATGTACACGCGGGTAACGCAACATCAAAAGCAGCTCTCTCTTTAGCACAAAGAACAGGAACGACTAAATAAAATTCCGAGAAGGTCATACGAAGACAATTAAAAATTACGACAAATGTTTAGGTATAGGAGAAAAATTACTAGATATTACAGCATTATGGTGGAACTCCGTTGAAATAGGCTAATTAGAATTAAATGCGTTGACTGCAACGGGCATCGAAGTGACGTATTATACCTAAGCGGAAACACAAGAATTCCAATGGATTGGAAGCAAACGAGTAGCTGCATTCAAGACCTACGCATGATCAGTAATTTGGCACCAGCACTAAGCTAAATCTAACGAATGTCCCTTCGCATAGACGGCTAGCTGTGTTACGCCTGCAACGTACCTACCACCTACTGGTCTATAAAGTGTTTCATAAAATGTTTGGACCGTTGCTCTTTCGATTCCAAGAATATGGGCTGTGTCTCTTTTCTATTCCACCGTGTGTTGGTGCTGAAGAGTGGGGTTACAAACCTGAGGCAGGAACAGCCGAGACGGAGGCAGTTGTCGGTGCGATCGACTTTCCGATCTCCGGCCGCAGCCATGAAAAAACCGATACAAGTTGTGAGCGACAGCACAGCGGAGCCTCTGAGACCGCGACTCGGTCGATCTTCGAGACTGGAAAGGAGTTTATTCCCAAGACGTCAATGGCGGTTCAAGCGGCGTCGATGAATGCAATTAGTGTAGTGGCAGGGTTTCTCCAATGCTCCAACTGCCCCTTGGCAGTGTTTCTCCAAGTAGGGTATCACTAAATCATGAAGTGAACGCGAAAGACACGTTTGTCTTGACAGACGAGGCATTCACCACCAAGATGAAGGTCGCTCGGCCCAAAACTGAGTGATATATCGCCTACTTGGCGATTAGTTGCATTCTTCTTTCAGGGGTATGTATACTGAAAGCAATACATATATGACAATGCTAATTGTAACACATATTCATTTATGTAATAATAAAGGTGATTTTATGTTATTTTGGTTATTATGGTTAACGACATTATCGCCAGTAGCGGATCTCTAGAAAATGCCCTTTACTGCGCCCCCTCTGAAAATCTTTCTTGTTGTGTTTCGTGTTGGCAATCTCTTTCTCACAGATATGCCTATATATCTATGAGAAAGAGATTGCTAAAAATATTTGCCTGCCATATTGCAAGGAAGATACATTTCTTTGTAGGGCTAAACATTTTAAAAACTAAGAGGGAGGAGGAAGGCAGAAAGGCGGAAGCCGTCATAGTGGGGACGTCATGTATTGCACACAATCGGCGCAGCCAGAATCGCTTCAAGTTGTCTCGGCCCCATTCAGCACAACGTTGCGATTTCCTCTGTTATGATGTTAATGACTCCAACCTCAGCCTTGTTGCCAGTTACGTTTATCCCCTAAGGACGACATTGACCCTTAAACTTGTCGAAAAACTTCTCAGCTGAATTCATGAGGCGCCGACTGTCCCTCCGTGCAGAAAATGAAGACAATTTGACGCGCTGCACGATGCTAATACTAGCAGCATATCTCAAGACAACATGTTGCAAAAATTATTACGTACAGTGCCAGATATCTCCTGCAACAGATGGATGATAGACTTATCCGTGGGGTAGAAGCTTCAGCCGCAAAAAATGGCTTGCCCGCTGGCCACCAACATCATGTCCTCTCAGCTTTTCGGCGCGAAGGCGACAAAGATCAACCAACTAACCGGCTAAAGTTCCTGAATGTCACAGAGGAGCAGCTTAGCTTCCGGAGTTACTGTGCCACAAAAACAACACGTTTGGCGCTGATGGGTAATGTCAAGAAACCCTCTGAAAGCCATCGCAATCCTTTTACGCTGTATTCGTTGGTAATAAAGCAGTTCTTAACTAAGCACACGGAATATTGTCATGCAGACCCTATCTGAGGTGGAAGAGCCCCCGAAGATTTTGGGTTCCTAGCGACTATCCTGTAGGATAATAGTATACGAATCGAGGACAGTGTGGCGGCACTGCTTTATTTTTTACAGACCATTTGACAAACCCACTGGGTTAACTTCGGTCCGCTGCTTTTTTAGTTCTGATAATGGACTTACGATCGACGATCCGTGGACAGCGGAACCGACTGGAATGATCTCGACTTTGTAGTTTATAATAACATCCGTTTCCAGATTTAGCAGACGCCATATCACATCATTTTATTTTCAAGAATGCCCCTCGCCTACGTAAGCAGGTCCCTATACCTAGGAAAACTAATAAAGGGTTGAACAAGTTGACTTTTTAATTGATAATGCAACGGATTTCGTCACGGAACGATGCAATAACGTCCTAATAGCCATATTGGAATCAGAGTGACTCAACTTTAGCCTGTCTTCACAGCTCTCCACCTGTTAGATCTGCAAATGGCTCCGATCGCCAGCTATGAAATCGGGTTCTAGTAACACTTAAGCCCAATGTGTTTCGAGAAATTGAATTGTATAATGTCCGCGTTTTTCAAGCGTATACTCGACTCTGCCCAACGGCATAAAACAGACTGAATTCCTCCTAGCTGAGACACCGCTGCGAGTCGAGGAGTTGCAACGTCGTTTTGGCAACATTCAGGCCACTAGTTCCTTTAGCGCCTGCCTTGCGATTATGGAGGGAAAACTTTCGGACATTGACGTGCTTTTCTGCCCTATAGGAGATCATTATTATTACTTCCATCATGAAAGTAATTGGAAATATGCAGTTAACGTTAATGACGTATCTGAGACAATCGAAGGCTGGAAAAACACATTGCTTTGTTGGCAACTTCAAGTAATGAAGGTTCATTTTAGAACGGTCACAATTAGTCCAGAGCACTAATTGAATAATAACATTCTGTACATAACGTCTCGGATGTTCACGAGAAAAGTAACAGTAGCAACGGGCTAGCCTCCACAATTGGCTTTCAGCTGCTAAGTATATACTTGATGTCGATATATTGACGTTCATGAAAAAGACAACTCTCCTGCTGCAAAAATGCTCGATCGCGTCATAACAGCCAGCTACATAAACTAGAATACTCTACGATATGTAGACGACCGTTGATGTGGATATTGCCTAGGGACGCCGAGAGGGAAGGGGTACTGCCTCTTAAGGAAAGCCAACATGAAAGCAGACCTTTGTACTGAGGGCAAAAGGCAAAGGGAACGGAGGCCATGTATGGCTACCCATACTAAAGGCCAAAACTACCTAGAGAAAACGTGATGACGAGATACAAGCAAATAAAAACAACACATACACAGCGAATCAGTCAGCCGTCAGGCCTTCACGAAGTGGTTTACCTGGCCGTACCTTGGGTGGAACGCTAAAAGGGAAACTGCTGTGAGTATTGCACGTCGCAACAACGCGCTGTTTGCTGGCGGACAAGCACAAATAATCATAGGTTCATTCCTCTTCAGATTTAAAAAATACGGTAGCGGTAGCTGTTACACTAATTGTTACAAGAATATAGAAGCTGTGGGCGCCACGGTGCCTGCTAATTTGGACACTTCAGATATATTGGACAGTAAAGATACGTATTTTATAAGATGCTGCACAATCAGCATCATTACCTGAGCTGACAACACGACAAGACCGAGGAAGGGACAATGACATAATTGCTCCGGAAATATGGTTTGGACGTTCTGGCACGACGAAACTTGGTTTCATTAAGGAGGAGCTCGGCAAGCATGGCTCCGAATGCAAAAGCGGAAACTGCACTTTGCAGGTAATTTGACAACGTGTGTCCCCGGGCGGAGGATAAGCGGCAGCGAACGCTGCGGTCAGTGATTTCCGATTTCCACTTTTAAAGGTTCTCTCGGCACGGCCTGTTCTGACTAGAAAAAAAAGGCAAATAAGCTCTTTAGAGCCACTACTCCTTTATTTTGAGTCCCAACCAACGTTTTTTTCTATAAATTATTATTAGTTTTTTTTCTATAGATAGAGCAACTTCTGACTTCTGATTATTGTGAATTTTAATTCCAAGAGTCCAGGAAGTGTCACCTACTGGTAAACTTGAAGCGGTGGAAGTTAAATCTAGGATAAGCGCTACATGGTCTATATCTTCTAAGTTCTAACCTATAAGATCACGCTGTTATATTGGTCATGTTATTCAAATTCAGAACCGCAAAAATTATGATACCATTAGCAATTTGTAAACAAAATGTCTTAAGTTGCAACTTATGAATACAAGGTCTGGCATTTTGTGCTTGTGTTTTTGTGGCTTGTCCCGCATGTAGCTCCTCTGTTAGACAATCTAAAAAACAGAAATGATTAGAGACATTTTGCAACAGGGTTTTAAAAATTATATAAACAATAAATATATAAAAAGTTTTCCAGGAAGATTTTGAGAGCGATGCAAGGAATTATAGAGCTAGTTAAGGCAAATATTTTTTTCCAATGGAGCATGATCTCTGAGAAGTCTTGTTTCGGAGTGAGAGTGCTGTTACTGAAGTCTGTGTTCTTGGCGTTGTTGCCCGACAAAGAAGTCCTCCTATACTCGCAAGTCACCATATCGTCGTGTTCGTAAGAAAATTCTGCTTCTTGTGAAAAACAAATAACGCCGGCCAGAAAATGCGACATGGTTGTTTAGAAGATGAAATGCAATTATTTTGTTAGCCTTTACGCCCAATATTTCAAAATAATAACCCTACGACCGTTCGCAGCGCTCAAAACTAACACATTTTCATTCAGGCAAACATTCCATAACGATAATTTTGGTACCAAATCTAGGGCAATGCGAGCCGTAATTGCGGAGTAATTAAGATTTTTTCGGCGGGCATGTCAAGATTGAGTGCACGTATAAATGACCTAGAATGATTTATTTTATGGGGGAGATAATTTATGCATGCATTCAATTTCGACATGACCGCCGGAAAAGCTTAATTACTCCGCAACCACGGAAGAAATCATCCTAGATTTGGTACAAAAATGCTCGCCGTGCGCAATGCGTCTTTGAGCGCTGATTGGTCACAGGGTTATTATTCTAAGGTATTGGGCGTGAATGCTAATAAAGGCCTTAATAAGTAAAAGCTAACAATAAATTAATGATTTGCGATATCTTTTCTAAACGACGTGCTGTATATATATATATATATATATATATATATATATATATGTTCAAGAAATATATACTTTATATAATTTAAGTTATTTTAATTTTTATAAAAATGATATATATACAGGGTGTTGCAGATTTTTTTTATAATAGAAATAGGGAATTGTTGAGCTCGTTAAAGCAAATATTTTTTCCAATGGAACATGGTCTCTGAGAAGTCTTGTTTCGGAGTGAGAGCGAAATTACTACAATTTGTGACACTAGTGTTTTTGCCCGACATAGGAGCATAAAATGTGCTGTTGCGAGACAACCCCCTAGACAGAAACTAAACACACTGTCGTGTTTCTGAGAAAATTCTGCTTCTTCCGAAGGGCATATAAGGCCGGTCAGAAGATGCGACACGGTCGTTTAAAGGAGAATTCGTCAAAAATGAAGTTTTTGATTAGCTTTTACGCCAAATACTTCAGAATCATAACCCTACGACCACCCACGTGTTCAAAGCTAACATATGCAGCAAATGACGATCATTTTGGTATCAAACTTATGGCAATGCGAGCTGTGGTTGCGGAGTAATTACGATTTTTCGGAGGGCATTTCCAGATTAAGTGCATGAAAAATGACGCGCTGCGGCTGTCGCGCGACACGTCGGCGGTAGTGAACGTCGCCACAGTCATTTTACATGCACTTAATCTGGACATGCCCTCCGAAAAATCGTAATTACTCCGCAACCACAGCTCGCATTGCCATAAGTTTGGTACCAAAATGATCGTCATGAAATGCATTTGCTGAATATGTTAGCTTTGAACACATGGGTGGTCGTAGGGTTATGATTCTGAAGTATTTGGCGTAAAGCTAATAAACAACTTTATTTTTGACGAATTCTCTTTTAAACGACCGTGTCGTATCTTCTGACCGGCCTTATATGCCCTTCGGAAGCAGAATTTTCTCAGGGACACGACAGTGTTTAGTTTCTGTCTAGGGGGACTGGTTGTCTCTCAACAGCACATGTTATGCTCCTATGTCGGGCAAAAATACTAGTGTCACAAATTGTAGTAATTTCGCTCTCACTCCGAAACAAGACTTCTCAGAGACCGTGTTCCATTGGAAAAAATATTTGCTTTAACAAGCTCTACAATTTGTATATTCTATTATAAAAAATATCTGCAACACCCTGTATATATATCATATAAAGTGTGTTGCAAAAAATTAGCAACTCATGTTTTTTTGTGATAATTTCGGCTTGGTATATTTGAATGGCTTGAAATTTCAAGCGCATGATGTACATGACGAAACATGAGCATAGTGTTGATTTCATTGCAATCTCAAAATCGGTTCATACAAAAAATAAAAAAGTGTGAAAAAACAGTGTTGCAAAATATTAGCAACAATAGCGCCTTACAGCGTATTCGATTCTTAGCAGGGCTGTATGACTCATTTGAAACTACATATTTTATTCTAGAAACGGGTTTTTCGTCCCTTCTTCTGAATCAAATCGTAAACTCGGTCTTTCATGGAGTTAATGAGCTGTTGTAAGTACGAAAGTGGAATATTAGTCCATGCTTGCTGGACAGCTTGTTTGAGGTCCGACAAATGATTATATTGTCGACCATTTGCGTAAATCTGCTTTACCAAATGTCCCTAAAGATTTTCAATAGGATTCAAGTCTGGACTTAATGCCGGCCAGTCAAAAAGTGGCACTCCTTGTTCTTGAAAAAAGGCTATAGTGCTAGCCGAGGTACGAAACGTGGCGTTGTCTTGTTGAAAAACTGCGTCAGGTCCCCCAATTCTTCTGAAGTGGGCTTCTAACTGGGAACCGACAATGCGCTGGTACATGTCAGAATTGTTTCGGCCCAGAATCTCGACTAGATCAGACTTCCCATTATATCCAAACGCGCCCCAATATTTCACAGAGCCACCACCGGCCACACGTTTCGAGAACTATTTAGGTTCCTTCCGTAAATAGTACTGACAGCCGTCAGGGCCATCGAGATTAAATTTCTTTTCATCCGAGAAGACGATGTTTTTCCACTCGTTATCCCAAGTTTGGTATCTATGCGAAAATTCACGCCGTGCGACAATGTGCTTCGGTTGCAGTCGCGGCATAAGCTTCCTTTTCGCGTATCGCACGTTTTTGTCAGAACTTAACTCTCGGTACACTGTGGATCGGTGCACTGGCACTCCCAAAGTAGTCCTGATCCTGGAAGAAGACATTTGGTCATGAGTAGCCAACTGTATGATCCTTCGCCGATCTCGAATAGTCAAAACTGGCTTACGCCCACTGTTAGATCTGCACCTTTGGTTCACTACAGGGTGTAACAACCTGCTGATGGTGCTCTTATGCCGTCCTAATCTGGTTGTTATAGCAGTTACTGTATGACCGAGCTCAGCATATGCCTCAATTCTTGTCTTTTCGTTATCCGAAAGATCCTTTGTACGACCCATGGTTTAAACATAAGATTCGCCGTTAGTTCGGAACAACGACTAAGCTGTAGAATATTTTGCAGCTATATAACGATTGATTTAGCTAGACAATATTCCTGACATTTGATCCCTGGGATCGAATATCAGCTGTAGTATCGACTATCCTTTACAAACAAGAGCTGCGTTGTTAGCATGTTATTGTTGCTAATATTTTGCAACACTGTTTTTTCACACTTTTTTATTTTTTGTATGAACCGATTTTGAGATTGCAATGAAATCAACACTATACTCATGTTTCGTCATGTACATCATGTGCTTAAAATTTCAAGCCATTCAAATAAACCAAGCCGAAATTATCGCAAAAAAACATGAGTTGCTAATTTTTTATAATATATATATATATTTTCACCTTTTATAATTACTCTAAAGCAAATTCATTTATTATTATTTTTAATAGTAATTAAATATATGCAATAATAAATTATTAAATTTGTTGGTACATTATTTTTTATTAATAAATTTATTTCCAAACAAAAATTCGATAATTAAAAATCATATTGTACTCCTCAGGATGTTCTGCGACTTTGATGTTATGAGTCGTCGGTTAAATCCCATAACGACGCATTATGAATAGGTGCCAAGAACCTGTTTCTTGTGTAACCTAGTAATTTCAATCAATCAATCAATCATATTTATTTCACTCAAATAGAGTATAATTCGGTAAGATGGCGCCGCCAAGCATAGGCTGCTTCGTTTGCGGCTCCGGCTTTTCAGCCGATTCCGCCTGGAATTTGTGTTCTGGTTGTCATTTAGTGGCCATACACAAGGACTGTGAAGAACGAGGAACCTCTGAAGAGGTTATTTACGTGAAAAAGTATGCGGATTGTTCGACTCGGGGTCCAGGCACATGCTTGTATATATAGTTAGATGGGATAATTGGTAGATAAATGTAGATGTTCATTGATGCTTGTAAAAAGGTGCATATTTTAGGCAATTTTACCGCGATTAGGCTAGAAATGGTCATCTAAGAGTATATTGATCAGCTAGTCCACACTTCATTAATAGCCAAAGTAAATTTTTAGCAGTTTTTTATTGAGATATTTAGAACAATGCACATCTGTTTGCTCGAAATAAACATTTTTAAACTTTGGTTTGTGTTATCAATGCTTGGAAATGATGAGTGTCGGTATACCGGCAACAGCCTTGTAGCGATGGTGGCCTGGGCCGCTAATGTACTGTTCTAAAAATCAGAAGTTTCTATGCGTGGGGTCGAATCCTTCTCAAATAGAATTTCATTCTTCTTGCATTATTGTAAATCTGGCGCATAGCATTGTGTTGCTGCTGTATGCCGTTGATGTGGAAAGCCTAGTTGTCTAGGGCCCCTCCAGCCTGACGTATTTCGAAACCACCGTAGTGAAGAAAAGTATCACACAGGGGCTGAGAGGTTTTAGGCAAGTATGAAATCTTTAATACTGGCTGCAGTTTACACACAAATGGCAGGTCGATTTTGCGATTCAGAAAACCTTGCCCAATTCAATTCGCGTTATTCTCACATGTGTGTTTTGTTTACTGAGGAAGTTTATAAAGGTATTCCAATTTGGAATTTTGAATACGTAATGACAAACGTCGGCGGCTAAGATGACCCTAATGACGAATTTCTAAGGATATAAGTGCGATCATTGAAATTATGATTGAGCGCTTATTGACCATTGTAAGCTAAACGAGTCGTGGCCTCTTTAATGCTTGATACCCGAGGACTAATGAAAGCGGTCGGTAGTAGCAAAAGAAAGTATATGCAATAAAATTTTAGGTTAACTTATTTGAGCTAAGGGATTAAGTGGTGAGCAAACAGAGGCCTAAGGCTACCGCCAATGAGCACAGACTAATTTATGGTATGATAAATATATTTACTTACTATCTAAACTTTAAAACCTTCTTCTTCGTTTGTGCCTGACTATGGCACTGGTATGTGTTCGCTACTACCTACTCCAGGCCTGTTACCTAAAAAGCAAGCTGTGTCAGTAGAATTTTTGTGATACTGTCTAATCACTGGCCTACTTGCTGCTTGCGGTAGTGTCAGGATGCCATTTAATCTATCATTAATTGCCAAATCCTACCTTCTTAAGTGCCTTCTTATTTGTGATAAAGGCTAAAGGTCTCTAAAAACAGATTAAACCTGCTAACAGGTATAATCTGTTTTTAGAGAGAGAGAGAGAGAAAGGGAGAAAAAGAGAGACAGTTTGAGGCGCCCTTTGAGGATATGCACCGCGAGGATACAGTCACTGTCTTTAGACAGCTTATCCCCGCAATCACACTTCCAGCTGTATTGGGTGTTCGTGTGAATGTCTACGTGAACAAGAGCGTATAGGGACTCAAAAAACAAAAGCAAACAAGGAGTTCAAGTGAGCGTCTGGCTGTAAGTATGTCGATCGGACCGCACAAACGCGCCCACAGATCCACAGACCAGACTCGGCCAGGTCTTGCATATGAATACACGCTAGCCCAAGTTGAGGTTCTTTTTGGCCGCCTAAACTCTCCTCTCCTGATAGACATTACTGCCCCTGTAAGGCCGTCGGTTGCGGCTGGCAACACCATAAATCACTTCGGAGGATGCGCGCGCTTGTTGTTCCAGAACGATGGTAGTAGTAGCGGTGGTGGGTGCATGCATGCATTCACATTCCACTTGTAAAGTCGTCGTCGTCGCCGTCGTCTGGAAATACATGATGGCATGTTTCCGGGTTGTCGCCGTGGCCGTTGTAATCGCACGGTTATGCCGTTGACCGTTATTTGTGTGATGTTGCTGCTGCTGCATCTATTGCCGGCCCCACACAGAAGCTGAATTCCGTTCTCCGCGCTCCGATGTAGCAGCTAAAGTATCCCATCTCGGAGTAATGGACGGACATGAGTCTGAGCACAACGCTCGCGGAGCCGGCGTAACGCACTCGATTCATCCTGGGCAGACTGGTGCGCCAGCTCTGATGGTGCTTGCTCCATGGCTCGGGCTAAGCACGGTCACGCAAGTACCCCAAGTATTTGCCGCCGCGACTCGTCCGCTCCCCCGCACCGCCGACCGTTTCATCTAGTTGGCTCCTCTCGGCAGACCCGCGGGCAGAATGAATCGTTGCCTAATTGTTTGGTTAGGAGATGTTATCATTGGGGTTGTCGTACGCCTGTGTAAAACCTAAATTACGGTTTCGGCAAAAACCTTCCGCTGTTGCCGGTACAGATCTTGCTCTGGACGAAGGCTATTGTTGCGGCATGCACGCGTATGTGCGTCTACATACAGATATACGTATGTATGTTTGTATATATATGTATGTATTTATATATATATATATATATATATATATATATATATATATATATATATATATATATATATATATATATATATAGATATATATACGTCGTGTTCGGCGTGAGAAAATTCTGCTTCATATAACGCTGTCTAAATGATGCGACGTGGTCGTTTAGAAGAGAATTAATTCGCAAGAAAGGAAATGATTTTATTCGTTTTTACATTCAATACATCATAATCAAAAAGGTTCGATCATTTATAGCGCTCAAAGCCTTTGCCTGTCAATGTGAGTAAGAAGCCGCTTTGTGTTCCTAATATCAGGCTATGCACTGATTGTTGGAGACCTGGATATATTCAGTGCCTCTCACGTCTGGTCTGGTCTTGCATGTGACAATCGCCACGTCTATACCTGATACATAGCTCAGGGCTATCATCACCTGATTTGTTTGAATACGAACTTTTACAAGGATTACGTGGAGCGCATCTGTCTACTCTGTTCTTAAGCGTGTACGGAGTTTCAAGCGTCTGCCTGTCTGGCCCTTGCAGATAGATGACTGCACTGTTCTCTCAAATGACGTGCAACTCTTATAGTAAAAAAAAAAAATATATATATATATATATATACATATGTATATATATGTACATATATACATACGTATATAAGAACAATTATACATACAATACATGCATATGCGATGCTTTTTACTATTACTAACCAAGTGACGTACTTGATCTAGGTAAACCATTTTGTCTGGCTGAAAATGTACGTCCTGGTGCAAACCGTGTCGTATTGCCGATAAATAAGAACGTTTTGTTCAGAAGGTTGTTTTTAATGCTTAAGCATCTCAAACTTGGAACTCATCGCGAGGCATACCTTCAATACACTGAGGGCCGGGCATTTAAAAATATGTAGGGCTTCACCAACAGCCCTTGTGGTAACATGGCTGCTGACTTCTTGCGTTAATATTTATTATCTGTTCTTAATAAGCATCGCTGAAAATAACCAATAAAGCAAAACCCGATCAACAACAGGAATGAAACCGATAGATGACACCTATGACTAGCGCGTTAGCCCCCTACGTCGGCACATGTGTCACATAGCCTATGTCGTTGCTACATTTCCGTGAAGCTACTCCAAGAGGTCTGGGCACGTTTGCCATTTACTGCAGTCTCTGTTTTCTTCAAAAACAATGATTGATGATACGCTTGCATCTCGAGACCTTTCAACACGAGAATTTTTCGTCATACGTTTACAGATGGTGAATCTGGGCTAGGAGCAACAAACATAGATAATTATTCATGTAAACTTGGTGGCTTCGGGCGGACAGATTATGGACCAGCATGCGGTAGCGAGTTGTTCACCTCCATGCCCCGGCTTTTGACGGACCCTTGTGCAATTTAATGATCTTCTCTGCCCCTGATTGCGTCTAGCGCGTCTATCTTGGGCCGCTATAAATTTAAAACTTTTAAAACGTACATTTAATGTTGTAATTCAAAACTGTCGAACGTACATTTAATGTAATCAGGTGCTCTTTGAAGCGCAACAACCACCTTATAAGTGGCTGCATGAAAACAGGCGCGTTTTTGCGTGTTCCATCCCATTTGGCATATTAGATTATATTTCCGTAAAATGTTTGCCAGTGACATAGTCGTTCCGACCTGTGGTAATGTACGTGTAGTACGTCACTAAATCCCGTCAAGCTCTTTCGCAGCCCTAGGGCCCAGTTCAATCACGACAAAATCGCCGTCCAGGAAGGCCCCAGGGCCCGATTTGGTAATAAATGGACATCTCAGACAAGCGATTTACATTGCGCCCTGCTTAACGAGACGATGAAAACTTCTTAAGTACTCACAAAATGTAAGGCTAGTTTCTTCAGCATAATGCCTAGAGGAAATAAAGGTCCGATGGTCCCGTTCTCTTACCGAGGTATTGCGGAAAAGAGCGCAATCTAAAATTAATCTCTTACTTCTCCTACCTAGGAGCCATGTTCTCGTCTCAAGGCACACTGATTAAATAAGTCGGAAAAGACTACAATTTTTCAGAGTATCCTAGACCCTTATGAGCCATCAACGTTGCCATTTTTTTTACCTTAAAGATAACGCTCTCCGCTTCTCACGATATTCAGAGGATAGTTCCTGGAAGCGCTGTAGTTATGATAATAGACACCTAATCCAACGATTTGCTGTACATGGCTTTCATATAAATATCTGTCTTCGAGAGAAGATCTAGAAATTTTCTTATTTGTGTTTGTGCAAACTTTGCGGGCGAAAGTGTAATTTATGTCATCTACACCGGCGATAGAGCAGTTCAATTGACTCGACTATTGAAACCCTGATGAACATGATAAATAAACATATAGGGCTCTTTGTGATGTGCGGCACTCCTTCCATAGATAGGAAAGCTCTGGATGGTGCCTCGCTTTGGAGCGCTTGCATACTCGTCACAATCGGTGGAAGAGTTTTCACTTTTTGACTATCTGGCTTCTATTAAACCAGTAGCACGGGAAGTAACTTAAAATGTAGACAGGAGCTAAATTTTTGATAGGCGATCTTTAGTAGTGCAGACATTTTTATTGGTGCGTATTTCGTGCATTGAGATCAAGTACGTTCTCTTTGAATATCTCCTTTCTAACGGCAGGTATAATTTAATCTAAAAAAAGGGTTTTTGCTTCTCGTGAAAGTCCGGTCGGTTCTTTGTCGGAAATCATTGCATTGCCTGCAACGTGTAATTCGGATAAGTACTCACCGAGTAGATACCGTGGTCGGCAAGGGTAATAAAGGAAAAGTGTGTGCGTTGTCCGACTGAGATTAGAGTTGATCTTGTGAGGAATACTGTGAGAACATGTTCGGCCACAACCTGCAATGCCGGCTCGTATAACGTAACATATATGCCCTAGGGGCCCTACGAAGGTTTCGCAATACTTAAAGTTCTTAGTAACTTTGCAGAGGTTTGTGAGCCGTAATCTGTATGCTGCACACTGTGCCATGGTTACGTAGTGTCCTTTATACGTAGCATACGTGGCATCTTATCTTGTCCGCGCAGGTATTTTTGATGTGCACTTGTCCGTCGCATTCGAAGAGCCGATATTGGGTTGGTCGAGCTGGCAGATAGCCCTCGCCGTACGATCAAAACTCAGATATGAGGCATATTGAAGTACCGAGACTATTTTGGTAACTTGGCATCGGACCCAACTAACATATGTGTCTCGTTAATATAAAAGCCATTTAGCTTTTCTCAGGGGGGCATTTTAGCATTGATAGTACTAGTGATAATGGGGAGTTGGATAGTCATGCACCATTTCTTCTATAAAGACACCTGTGCTACTCGTTTTGTTGTTTGATTGTAATCTACTCCGGCATTCATCTTGTCTAAATTCGAAACCACGAAAATCGATTTAAAAGTGGCCCGTGCATTTTCTGAACTCACGACCTCCCGAATTCAAGGCAATTGTCGCCTACCAAAGTTTTCGTTAAAAATCCAAGGCAAAGCGTTTCCGGCTCTGCTTTATTATTGCGCTCTCTAAGAATGTCGTCAAGCTCAATTTTCTCATCTGGGTCTCTCAATAGGACAGCCTTGGTCTGTGGGACCGCCTTGGCTTTAGTTTTATTTGTTGTAGGAATTGGCATCGGCAGGAGCCTCTCACAACCAGAAATCGAATTTTGCCTATGGCTGTTTTTGAAGCACTTTTAACGTCTATTCCAGCCGCTGCTGAGTCAATGCTATACCCAAGAGTCCGTAGAGCGACGGCATATGACGCACTTCCTAATTTTACAGCAACTAAAAAGGATGGGTCAGGCCTCTTCCACTGCTTTTGTTTCTTGTGTCAGTTTTGTTTTCTCGATCGATTTTTAGAATGCATTGATTAAGTAGATATATAGTCCTCCCTACCCTGCGACAATAAATCGTGCAGTCCCGGGCTAAAGGCGCTCGATGAGGGGGTCGTATTTTTTAGGACACTTGTGATAGCGATGGATATATATATATATATATATATATATATATATATATATATATATGTGCCAAATGTCTCCACACGTAATGAGACTTGAAAAAAAGAGAACACATGTTTATATTTATCAATATAGAATATATTTATATGAGGGGTGTTCAAATAAAGAAGGTAGGAAACGTCGTAAGCATCAGACCGGTGGAAATTTGAATATGCCGCCTTAGAATAACGTAATGAGGCATGTAGGGAATGGAGTGCTCGGCGTGGTTGTGCGCATGAAGGAGGAGAGGCAGGCAGTTGTGTCTCCCATCCAATTGACGCGGCAGTGCATCAGAGGAAACGTCATGCCGTTTGCAACATTGCAAAATTGCAAGGTGTTTAAACGACTAAAATTTATCCCTGGAGAATGGTCCTATACGGGAAAACTGTGCGTCCGACAAGTCAGTGAGAAGGTGAAGCGCCCGTTTTCGTGAAGGCCTAGAGTGTCTGAGTGTGACCTGAGACCAGACCAGGCAAGCACTCAAAGTTGTGCCCTTAACAGGCAAGGTAATGCTCGCCGTTTCTCGACGTCCGAGGTCCCATGCTCATTAAATTCCTTAAGCACGAAAAATCAATTAATAGTGACTTGTACTGTGAGACACTCCGTAGCCTACGCAACTCCACCAAGACCAAACGATAAGCTGCTCACGACGGTAGTGACTCTGCTTCACAAAAAGGCGCGTCCACTCTTCTCCAGGGTCACACCAACTGGCTGGCTAAGTTTAATTGGGAGCAGGCTGAGTATTTGCCCTATAGTCCAAACACGTCAACCTCCAACTTCCACAAGTTTGATTTTCAAAGAACATTCCAAAGAGAGGCGCTTAAGCTCGGACCGCAAACTGAAGGACAAAGTAGAAGGCTGGCCCTTGTCACAGCTGCAAGATTACTGGGTGTCTAGGCTTCTAGTGACAATTTTTATACATAAACCTCAAGTATACTCAAAGTGTCGTAGTCTTTTTTCTGGGGAATATATATATATATATATATATATATATATATATTCCCATTCATAAAGTGAAATGCCCTAATAGGGTATTTAAATAAAATTCAAGCAAATCCAGTCCAATCAGCCATGGTCGGACTCTTTCCCGGAATTATTGCTTCGGTAAGGCGTGCAATTTGCATGTCGAATGTCGAATTGTAACGAACTTAAAAAAGACTCATGTATTACTAATGACAGACACTAATAACTAAATAATGATTAGCTATTTTCTTATCTACAATATTACTCGGAATAGAATACAATGAATTACACTTCACATTTGTTTATAACTTGGAGCAAACCTCGCTCAGGGAATATTTAGCGCTTGCCAAAAGTAGCAAAAAGGCGATCCCTTTACTTATGAAGGCCTTATTGATCTCAGGGCTATAAAAAGATGTGGGAAAAGTCGATTGTGAATCCACTTTGTAAAGGATTTCGATTGTTAGTAAGAGTATGGCATGGTTTATGATGAGATTAATCAACTGGTTGATCATGATCAAACATTTTATGATAATGCATTAATTGAATTAGATCCAGAATCCAGGTAGCAACGCTACGAGTATTGACGACATGAAGTAGACAAAAAGCTCAAACAAATGCATTCTGTCATGATTAAGGACGGTTTTCCAAGTCAGAGTCTAAACAATAGCAACGATAACAACAGCATCTACATAGCCAACTACGTCGACGTCAAATGCAACGTCACAGCAAATCGCACCACAAGTAGAACTTTTAAAGATATGGATATATCTTACCTTGATGTTGTGCTTGGACTGCATCAGGATGCCGAGCGTCAAACGAGGGTCGTTGGTGTCGCGGTTCAAAGTTCGCTTCCGTGTCATTTTCTCTATCGAAGACACGCGCGGGGCAAACTTTAGCCACTTCTCATACACTAGCGGGCGGTTCTCAAACGTTGCTTGCTGAATTGGGAGAAAATAGTCAAGACAGGAGGCGGCAGTAAAATGATGTCAGAGCTATTTTTAAGGCCAAGAGGTGCTTTTTAAAAAGTTTTCGGCAAACCAAAGCAGCTATGTTTCGGTCTGGTTGCGACTAAAGTGCATCGAGCATAGGCAATCGTCGCGTTTAACTTGGCGATCAAGCGCGAAAACTTTTACGTTGTGATTCCGTATCTCAACTCGCTCTTTTTTTCACGTTTGAAATAAATAAAAAATGCAAGAAGAGTTAGGATACCTTACCACAACGTGAAAATCATCGAGCTAAGGCAATTGTCGTGCTCAGCCCGACGATTAAGCACCATAACACTGATTATCGTGCATTTTATATATCCACTAATCAATTCAATGAGTCGGTAGTCATTAAACCTACTACAGTATCTTTTATTATGGTTTATTAACACCCAGGTTGGGTAAATTTATACTGCAGTCTCTATTGTGTTGGCAGAATTTGCAGCCGGAACAAAAATACTTTTATTATTTTAAATGCGAGAGTCAATTTAAGCAGACGAGTGTACCCATTATTGACCGGGATAATAGGTGTGACTTTAAATTCCCCCTAAAGCTTTGCACGGGTTTCAAACAACGCAGGCTAACCGGAAGAATGTTCCACTCCCTGAGAGCTTGAACGCCAAGTGCTTGGGTGCCTTTGCTGCTTTAGTGAGTGCGGATTTTCAGCGTGACCGTTTCAGATGCCGAATGATCTCCGACGCTCGCATGACCAAATATTTACCGACGCTCAATTATAACTGTCCCAGCCGTTTGATGAATCTGCAGTAACCCATGCAATTACCCATGCATCGCTACAGAAGGCTAGAGGAAAGGATGACTTACGGTCCTACATTACGGGGTCCGCAATGAGCGTCTTTCATTCTGCCTTACAGCTCTTACTACGAAGTGCTAGGGACGTTGGCTCTGCCTAGTGAATACTAGTATTTAGGTTTCTTTCATTCAGGTAGTATCAGGGCAAAAATAATAGTAAAAGCTGTGCCTACTATAATATATTGTGGTTATTCTTGGATTTTTTAGAAGCTATCAATTGGTCATCAGAAAAAAATTTGATTTCGAAGAGGGTAATCAACCTGTGCCTGCTTTTCGGAACTATATTCAAATGACTCTACACAAGGCAAAAAGTGGTTGGTTTGCGGTCTTTGTAGATTATAAGTCTGCACTCATGCACATGAACAGACTAATCGCCTACTCATGCAATCGGTTCCACTTGCAGCAGTCGCTTTCTATGTTACATACATTGCGCAGTAGCTGCGCAGTCTTTAGCCTTTATTTGCTGAATGTAGCCCCGACCACAGCGTATATATATATAGTATACAGGTTATATAGCCCCTCCCCACAAGGGAATGTTATCGTTTGTGATTAAGTTATGGCTAGCTTTTTGAAGGCAGCTCGAAGAGTGCTTTTTGAAGGCTGTTTTAATAGTAAGAGAGCCGCAATCGACTCACGTGTCTGATGGCCATAAATAACCTCGCTTTTTGTTGAGACCGCCCAAAAAGCGATGTCTTACCCCGAACGATCACGCTTGAAGAGCACTTGGCCGACTAGAAGTTAGCGATGGCAAACATTGGCCGCCCATTATTCTACGTGACCAAAGCAATGACATCGGATAACCGGACGAGAGCGAGTTACGAACATCGACATCTTGACAGTAGACTTGTAGTAAGTACACTGTTTTCGTGCAAAAAATGTATTTCATAGAAAATTTCACCAAATATCGTGGTTGGTGTTTGCTTCACAAGGCAACAACTGCTACATATCATATTTACCGTTTAGTTTTAGGTATATAGCGGCTGCTAAGTTAAGTCCTACTTTGCACTGTTTTAGGGTGAAGATCAATTTGTTTTACTTATGGGACTTTTTGCTGCATTACAAACTCAATACAAAAAAATGCTTTTTGCTGTATGATCGTAATAGGTATTCGAATTGAGTTAAAAGGAAACGTGGAGTTCAAACGTGCTGTTCTAATGAATCCTGCAAGAACGCTCGAGATAACTCTGAGGTTTGTGTGCACGAGCGTATATATCGTAAAGCGAATTGCAAAAGTTAAGCGTTTGTTTTTGCCAAGTACTCAACAAATTCAGTACAACAATATACATGCATTGTTATGCGAACAAAAGCACGGACAAATGTTTAGCAGTGTTACAAATCTCATCAAGACCAGCATACCAAATATACAAAACAGACAGCGTTTAACCATATACATCAGAATAGTGTGTGAAATAGTGATACAATTCACAATGGGTTTGGTCTTCTGCAATAGGGCCGTTAGCCGTCAGCCTCGCGGGTAATGTTGCGTGTAATGTTGAATGGTCAGTGGGTGAGGTTCACCTCTCTGACCTCACTTCTGCTTTTTTGCTTTCACTGTTGCCGCCACTACTGGCGCTATGCCCACGTTGACGATTAACATAACGACAATCTCTGTCTCCGTCTCGTGAGCTCGGACTCACTCGGCAGGGTCGAAAGTTTAGCACCATTTACTACTACTACTACTACTACTAAATGTCGCGGTACGATCTACCCTACGCTCTACAATCGAGCGGAAACGGAGACGGACTTAAGTAGCACCAGTGATCTACCTGGACGAACCCGGAAAGCCTTGAGACCTACCTGCCTGCTTGGTGTTGACCGTCTAGTGTAGTCGATGACTGCATTACGTTATTATTAGTATTAGCAGACTAGCTGCAAAAGCAGCACTGACAGCTGCTAGTTGTAGTCCGAGTTGTAGTAGTCAATGCTGGTTTGGTGGAGGCTGCATTAGTCTGCCCTGCATCGCATAGAACATACATGGACAAAATGGATACCTGCTTTTTGGCCAACCTTCTCTGAGCCTGCCGGCCTGCCAGCCAGCCAGCCAGCCTTCATTGTGAGGAGTGCGCTCCTCGTTTCGGCACGCGCGTCTGCGCAATCGCAATGACGCTAGGCGCCTCAATGATGAACGGGCCTAAAGGGTGGCGCGAAGCGGCGCGACGAACGTTGCCCGTGTCCCAAAACGCCGAAGATGTAGAGGCGTCCGGGCGGCTGGCTGTTGGTGCTATCACACGCATACAAACACAAAGCAAGCCCCTGTGAAAGAGATAAGACGCCTGAAAAGGCAGCCCTTTTCTCTATGAAGTAGCACTGCTGATGCTAGGGACGAACATACATACATATAGATACACACAGATACAGATACACACACACATGTACACATGCCATACATGTATAGATCTCTGTCCTGACAGCAAATTGTTCGGACGGGGGCTAGCGGGGCTCGCTATACGACGTGCCTGTCGCTTCTTTGTTGCCTTTATGTTCTTCTGTTTCTTGTCCTTTCATTTTGTCTGGAGACGATCTGCCGTCGTAGAGCCGAGCAATGTCATCACGCGGGCTCCATAGACGAACGCTCTAGAGAAATACAAGCCTAGCCCTAGCCCTTCCCATCAGGAGGGCCTAGAGGGGGCGGCGGCGCCTTGAGAACTCCGGAGCTACTCTGTTATGAAAGCAGTTTTTCTTGCAACCTCGCTTAACTGGGCGAATAGACAAAATCCTATGCTGCTAACCAGCCGAAGCCAGTCCGGGGTAGTTAGTTGACAAGTGACTGATTTTTCGCAAGCTAGGCACGTTGATTCGGTGGCATACGTTCACGTGTTCAACCAGTTCATCCTGTGTTCATTTTGTGACTGCACGGTCAGCCAAAACTGCTCATTACTGGTTTCGATACGTCTTCTGCCGCTTGGGCCGGGTAGTGTAACTTCTCCGCAGACGCTTTGGCCGCAGAAGCTGTCTTTACAGGTGGCAAAACGTTCCACATATAAATACGCTAATAAAACGCGCCGAAGGTAATAACCAATGTGTTATAATCTCGTCGAGTGGCATTGTTTTTTGCTTGTGCACTGGAGCTGCTGTAATTAGTGATTTCATAAACAAAAATCTGGGATTTTGCTTGAAAGCTATGTCGACTTTGTACCTATATGAGGTAGGTAAAAAAAAGTAATATTTTCACCAAGTATGAAAAGACCGCATAGTTGTTCAATGCTAAAATGGACCCACATAGCTGCTTAAATGTCCACATCAGAGTCTACCATACCTTACCGCCAGCCACGTTTATTTGAGACATTAACTTCATCTCTAAAGAACATGTAAGACACATGAATAAATGAAAAAAAAACAAAAACCAATATAACACAATTTCTATTTATATGTTATACCCTAATGACGAGCATCGATATCAGTGTTAACAAGATACCCATGCGATATCCAAGCTTTATATAGATCCAGATGAAGTTTAGTTTATAGATGCTCTCCAGTTACCAGCCATCAACTACTAAGTCGTAAATTCGTACCTAAGCATCGAAAAGTATCCCAGTTACTGTGGAATTCGTTCTATATGCTTTTAGGTGTAAACTGTTAATGCAAATGTGTTTTTCTTTTTCTGTTTGTACGTGCGAGCCTTCATTTCAGCATACTTCGTAGGCCGTTGGAAGGAACTAGAAAGAGCCACTCGTGGTCGCTTTTTAGTTTGCATGATACGCATTCCGCCAGCGTACGGCGTCTTTTGATGGGATTAGCTCAAATCGCAGTCTGGATTAATTCGTTCTCATGCAGGTGGTAATACTGTTACAAGGATCAACTGAGTAGCAAGCGTTTGTAACCGACTCAGTTTCTCGCCTAATGCCCGGCTTCGGTTCATTTAGAGCTGGTCACGCCGCGACCTTTGCAGAGAACAACAAGACAAGAACAAATATGATAAACTGTCCATAACTTTAACCCAGTGGCCTTCGAGACCCTGCAACCGCCGGGCCGCCTTGACTGAGAGACTACTCACTAAGATTTGCAAACATTTAAAGATAACTAAGGGGGACAAAAGAGCCGCCACACAATCCCAGTGATTTCACTTACGTCCAGCGGGGCAACGCGAGGTCAATTCTAGAACTGCTTACCGAGTAGTCCGGGTGATTCTAGGTTGACGTTTATTTGGGTAAATTTGTCATATGAACTGATGAATAACTATATATATATATATATATATATATATATATATAGAGAGAGAGAGAGAGAGAGAGAGAGAGAAACTTGATCAGTACAGTTGGAGCATGCGCAAATTATAGTCAAACCTTGCGTGCAGTGCTGTCAACGCTGCATGGTCGTCGTCTCAGCAAAAGCCGAACAATCGGCTAGAATGCTTTTCCCATACTGTCTACCGCCGCTGCAAACGTGGGGCCGCTATCTGGTCTGTTCAGGAACCGTGGAATAGCAGTCGCCTGGTTCATCGGCAGACGCGGCCGTGAACTGCATGCAGAAACTTCTGCAGGTGTCGCTGCGGGCGCTACTGATCGTGTGGAGGCTCCCTTATCTCGCTATGCCGCTGGCTCTGACGAGGGAACTAGCGCTGAGATTTGCCGCATGCAGGACGATCGGTAAGCTAGTGCTGCTGGACGCATAGAGAGGGCCGTTTCATTGGCTGAACGTACAATGCTGTGAAGGTATTCTCTTGCCTCTAAAAGCCTTACCACTTCTGTTCAATGTATTGCAACGTGCAAGCGGTGCCGCGTATGAGCTATAAACCGTATGCATATCCCGATCTAAGTCCTGGCGACTTGGCAGTGTGTGATCCGGGTTTAATCGGACAGCTAACGTCTGGCAACGGGAAACAGCAGGAGGGACCTTTTTAAGGTCTCTGAGAGATACTGAATTGTAGCGGTAAAGGAACAGCACCAGTAGCTGGTCGAAGTGTAATACTTGTATCAGTAGTTGACGCAGTAGTTAGCAAGAAAACACATGGTATCTTTATAGATCTCTCTGTTGTGCTCGGCAAGCACCCCGTATTCCTGTTGTGGGTTCCCCGGTTAATCTCACTTATGAGTGCGCCGACATACCATGATGTGTTGTAGGGATACGATAGCGAAACAATAAGACTAAAACTATTTCAATAGTTACACTTGTACGGCGGTAATGCAACGCGAATCATACATTCCCGCCTGCTGACTTGCCAAGCAACCTGCTTTTTGGCTCACAGTAACGAAGCTCACAGTAACGTTGCGGTCAAACATCAGGTAATCGAAGCAGCGTATAGGCAACCTGAACAGTGTTTATATATTTATATATATACATACAGAATTTATATATATACATTTGTGATGTAAGAACATGTATACAGCTCGCACGGGGCATTACCCAAGGCGTTAGGTCCAGGCTTGGGCTGGTCCATCTAGCCAGGGTGCCTCTCACCGAATCGGCATTCCCTCAATATTTATATACTAAATTACATTTAGTTAAATATTTATTAAATGTGTAAGCAAATGTATATATTAGAAGGCGAGCACTGCCGAGTGTGCAATTGTAAATGATTAATAAATCATCACAATAATTATATATATAATAATTATATATACATTGTGATAACAGACAACATGGACAAATAAATTTGCCGGCGGGCTATGTCGGTCCAAATAAAAAATTATATATATATATATATATATATATATATATATATATATATATATATATATGTGTAGAGACGGCAGTTTAAGGGCACATGGCAGAAGATTATAGCGACTCTGAGTCGAGGATTGATTTTAGACGCGTCAGGACATTCGTGCCCGTTTTTATGAAGGCCGGGAGTCTGTGAGTGATGGCCCAAGACCAGGCCAGGCAAACATGAGTACCACAGCCAAACTAATCGACAACGTGAAGGGCCCGGTGAGAAGCGACTAACGTGTGGAACCATGTGGACAATTGTACACGACAAGTTAGGTTACCGGAAGATGTTCGCGCAGTGGGTTCTGAAAAAGCTCAGCAAACCGCAAAAATAACTGTGTGTCAAACTAGCATTGCCACACTGGTGTTATAAAAATCTCACTTTTGAAGTGTATCGTCATCGGTGACAAGAGTGGTGCTACCATTTCGAGCCATAGACAAAGCGAGACAGCGTGCAATAGAAGCATGCGTCGTCACCTTTCATCCTCCCCTATAAAATTCAGGGTGTGCCCTCAGCAGACAAGACGATGCTCACCGACTTTTTTGTTTTTACCGTCAAAGATCGAATTTTTTTTAACGTCCGAAGCCGATACTCATTGAATTACGCAAGTAAAGAAAATCACTAACAACCGTGACGTACACTGTAAGGCTCAAGCGGACGCAGCTTGAGCATCCGCCCTAGAGTCTGGACACCAATAAGCTTGGTCCGCAAAGAAACATCTCAAAGGCAGGCGCTTCAACCAGGGCGACGAGCCGAAGGACACTATGGACGACTAGATTTTGACACAGTTGCAGGAATTCTGGAAACAGAGAATCCTTCACCTCGTAAAACAATGGCATACTCGTGTTCAGGTGATTACTGGTAAATAAAGACACGAATCATACTCATAGTGCTGTTTTTACTTTTCCATTGGAAAACCTTTCTTTTATTATAAGGGATAACATCCCTCTACAGCTAGACCTGCTACTGCATGCCTCCGCTAAGGGAATTGTAAAAAGTGACGGCAACACGACGTCGATGAGAGCATTAGAGCGATGTCGCATGCATAGCTTAATCTATCGCAAGCGTCTAAAATTTGGTTATCAGAAGAATATAAAATTTTCCGTACTTTTGGGCGATTGTGCGATTCCGTCCGTACCTCCAGGCGGAGGTACCGACAAGCCGCCCGATACATTACGAAAAAATGTATATATATACAAATGAAATTTTCAAAATGCAACAAATAAGTAGATACACTGAGCACATCAATCAGCTCAGCTACCATTGGCCACTGCTTTTTCTTAATCGTCGTGTTCGCTCGAAGGCTGATTGGCGGATTCTTAGTTTTCTTCTTTTTTTGCAGAGTTTGTACGGCAGTAGGTAGACAGACACTCTAGCTTTCAGACTATAGTAGTCCGTTCGTTGAGATGAAATGAGTGTGGGCAACGATGTACCGGTTGAGTAAGAAACATCGGACGGAAGCCCTAGCGAAAGTCGTGCATAAGCGTCGACTTTTTATGTCCGTGGCTGTACGCTGCTGGCGTCCGCTGGCGCAGTACTCGGTCTTCTAGCCTTGGGCTGCGTCTTTGGATCGAGCCGGAGGGGAGAGCAACGTTAGCCAGGCTCGGCGGCGTACGACGTTTAGACGCGTCGAAAGGAGGGGACATCTAACGACAGATCTATGCAAATGAACGCAGTGCGAACACAAGGGTGGTAGTATTAGAGTAAGCTAGGTATGGACGAACGAGGAGAAACGACAGGAGCAGAAGAGGAGAACGGAAGAAGGGTTTTGCCGGATGTATAGCTCTTTTCAAGGTACGAGTACAGGCGCTCATTTTCACAAGTCGAAATAAAGATGGCCAGCCCCGAACCGTCCGAGTTGAAATCGCTGATGGCGATTCCTCGAGCCCTGTCAGAGGGAGAGCGAGAGAGAGAGAGAGCGAGTTCAACAGAAAATGAAACATAGTTTTGTTTTCTGCTACCTCTCTTGCTCGTTTTGTCAATCCTAAAATAGCTAAGATAGAGCGCAAAATTAACTTGCTAGCTAAAAGTATTCACAATACCTGCTGAGGTCTTGGTCTAAGGTCTAAGGATCTTTGGTCAAAATAAGTAAACGATAGTATTATAAAGAAATATATAGGTATAATAATATAAAGGCTAATACCTAACTAATAAAATATATTATTAATTAAAGCTTACAGATCGCTGAGTGTTTATTAAGGCAGGTAGATAGATGGACGATACGTTAAATGAACGTAACGTTCTACAGTAATGACACTTTGTAGTATTTTCGACGGTTTTTGCGACATATCATGCGAATAAAAAGAGATTATTAAAATTAACGGTGAAATTGGATTATTATTATTATATTTCTATTGTTCCTAGACACGACAGGCTAGAAAAAAAATTGTGTTGAACTGCTTCTGATGTAAAGGCTAAATCGACATGTGTCTAAACGTTCAGCGTGTAATGCCAAAAGGACAAACCCGCTCTCTCAAAAGTGCGAAAACCCAAAGCCCTAAATGAGTTAGACCTAATGGTACTTGGCAACTGCATTAATGAGCAATCCAGCGTGCAAATTAGACACCTCGTAGATACTGTAAAATCATTAACAAGCACATCCACCGCCTCAAGCCACGAGCGCTACCACTGGCGTCCCGGAACGCATGCGCAAGCTTCATCTCCGCCTGGAGGCACTCCAGGCGGAACTAGGAACAAGCCATCCGATGCGACAAAAGGCAAGGCAAAAAAGGTCTTCAGGTCCTTGTTTACGACGCCAGTGGTTTCCAACGCCTGGTAGCACTAAGACAAAAACGACCCAGGTTGATCCCACTCTTGCTTACCAAGAAGCAAGGTATTTGGCTAGTGACAAGACTTAGAGCTAGAGAGCTCCCTAGTTTTCTTTGTAAAGGCCGACTCCATTATCAAGGCGCCACATTCTTAAAATTGCGTTGTAATTTTGGATCATAGGGCGGGGTGAGGCGACATACTCTGCCCGAGGAAACGAGCACAATCCTTCTTACAATTAACCTGGGATACCGGAGTTACTCTAATGATGCCCGGGATCTATGCACTAAGCGGGCCCGGGCATACTAGGATTTAAGGTGAAAAGAGTTTATAAAACGGAAGAAAGCGTAAGTTAATATGTCTCTATTTCCGCGTAATACGCGCGAAGTGCGCGTGTTGTGGGCACCTCCCTTGCAAAACAACAGTTGGTTAAAATATATAAGCTCCCAATAGTAACACTTCCCCAGGTTATGGGAGGTAGGACATACGACATAAGAATAGAACGAAAAACCACTGTCATATTGTTGGTGGCTTACTCAAGGACTGTAGGCTTTATTTTTTTAGCTCACATAGCTCAGTTGAAGAAATACTAAAGAAACCCTTCCATATAAGTGAGGGCATTTTCCCCTCTCACCTATAAATAGGAGTGGCAGCGACAGTTCTAATATTACAATTGATTTTGCTACCGCATATGATACTTTCTTCTGGGTGTCAGAGCTTCGTCTGACACATTAATCGCAATAAGAATGCGTAAAAGCTCGCATGTTAGACAATATTGGTTTTGCAATCAAGATTACTCTTGCAAAAAATCACGTCACGTTTTTCCTTTGCTAAGGAATGTATTTTGAACAATTGGAGTACTCTAACTTTCATATATCATCGCAATGCAGTGAAGTAACTGTTGGCTACGGAAATGTTTAAACCTGTTCTGCGCCGCCATCGAGGCTGGAAGCAAGTTCAATTCAAGCCAACTTTTTGTAACAAAACAGCTGTCGCTGCTAACGTGATTTCACCCCGGTCTCGCCATTGGGGCTGCTTTCCATAAGTTGTACTAGCTGACAGCTATCAAAGCGAGGCTCCATGTCATATATGCAGGATTTCCAAGCCAATGGACACGGTCACAGACCACAAAAAGCAACCCCTAGCTCGATGTTTCACGCATGCTGCTGCTTCTAGTAATACTAACAACAATCATACCAATATAGTAAAATGAGCGACTTTAATTCAACGTGGGCTAATGGCTATTTTCGTTAACCTGGTAGGGCATACATTAGTTGATTCGCAACTGACTAGTCGTTAGACGTGAAACGTGCTAATGTTTGAGTGCCGCAACGACTCAGCAGAGAAGGTGAACCATTAAAACCAGCGCCGTCAGAATATGACCGCCGAAAACAGGGCAACGAGCGTCCTCTTTGTCGGCGATGAGAAAAATACTTCGAGATTATGGAGAGTATCAAAGCCACTTGGATCACAATTGTTTGCATATGAAACGATAAGATCTGGGAGAATTTTACAAATTATGCTTTGCTGTGTTCCGTTATGCACCACACCAATTTGTGTAATATTTGCTCTGCTGTTTTGCTATATGTGGTATTGGTATTTGTACGATTTTACAAACCGTTTAAAAATATAGTTATTACGCTTCTCCACTCACTAAGATTTTGACCCAAATGTTAAGCCACTCTATATTAAATGCATGAAGCAGTTCGTCTGCATTTGTTACTTCAACCATGGTCCCGTTTCTCTAATTTTTAGGTCTGATTTTGTCCACTTGTTGAAAATACGTTACCTTTATTGTTCACGCAGAACAAAACACAAGAAACATAAAACAGATAATACTAATAAAATGCGTACAATTGGGTAACATAGAACACCTGTACAAAGCTATGTAAAAAAATGTGAATTTATTATTTGTTTCACATGTATACCTAGGTACACATGACACCCTTTTCCGTCAAGGGGGCTTACAATGGCCGCGTAAGCGGACACGCTGAGGTATCTCGGGTTTTCTTCTTTTATTGTCAGCATGATGGTTTATCATTAGTTCTCAATGAGCATTGCTCAATTAAATTTCAATCAACAACAGGGATCAAACCGGCAACACCCCGGTAGATGACAAGCAGAACTAGCGCATTAATCCTCTAGACCGCGTCGCCACATCGCCACACACATACGCGTATGCAATAACCAACTGTTCAAATAGGAAACTATAACCGATCAAAAAATATATACCGTCATTTGACTATGATGAACTACATCGCATATTCAAAGCAATGAAATATTTGTTCTTGCTTTAGGCAGTAGTATTTAAAGCCGGCAATGAAACCGAAATCCTTAATTCACACATTTAAACTACACACCGAGCCGTTGTGATGGAAAAAAGCGCCGTCATTCAATCAGTGCAAAGTTGCCCCGTGCGCTGCAGTGCCAAGTTTACCTTATTTACCAAATACTAGTTAGCAAACTACAGGGCTAGGTACGCCCGTAAGAGACGAAAGACGATAGGTACAGAGCGACCTCCGCGGACGGGATCCGCCTCGACGTCGCCGGGCGGCTGGTTGCTGAGTCTTCGACAAGGAGACAAGGAGAAAGAAGAATTCTTCTTCTTTCTCGTCCTCCTCGATCCTTCCGTTCCGATGATCGTCCTTTCGATTACGTCGTCAAGGACCGACGACCGACCGACAGACCTTCTTACAAAAACGCCTGCCCGTCTACGCAGACAGAGACAGTGTCTTTTCTTTTTCGTCGGAGGGGGGGGATAACGCGCAACAAAATCCGTGCCGCCTGTACCGTGCCGCATGCCTGGGTGCGTGCAAACGCTTCCGCAGCCGCAGCTGCAGATACGACTACGAATGCGCCGTACGAAAGTCGGTCGATTTTGTTTATCTAACGCTGTCTGTCTGTCGTCCATCCGTCCGTGCGTCGTTTTTCAGACGTCTAACCCTCTTTTCTCCCGTCTCGTCGGCGCGTTCGTTCGCTTCCTGACGCTTCGGAAACAGACTGCCGTGTCGGGATCTTATCGGACACGGCGGAACGAAGGAGGAAAACGAAGGGCTGTAAGTGCATTCCGGCCCGGCCGGCCGGGTGGGATTCCGTTGAGAGGACCAAGATCACTTTTCGGACATTTTCCCCGCAGTTTTAGTGTTTCCGGCCGCTTGGCTGCGACGGGTCGGTCGCTTGCTCGGACTTGTCTGCTGGTGCTGGTGCTGCTGCTGCAGATGACAAAGTTGCCGTTGCTACGAAATGGCCGGACGATAGTTGGCTAGCATCGTGCACAACTCGTGTGCGCGGAACACCACTACAACGTTCTTTGCGTGCGTGCGTGCGAAACGAAAAAGGAGAGCCCGGAACCCAGCGGAGGAGAGCCCGCAACCCAGTGGCTTAACCGAGAGAACCCGGGTTGGTAGGAGATTGCCAGCAAGGCGTGCAGAGCAAGAAAGCGAGGTCAGAAAGAAAAGAATGAAAGAGAGAGAGAGAGACAGAGGGGCAAGCGAAAAGATAGAGGTATTGGAGTCCGCCGTTAAAATCGAGCAGGCGGCGGGCGGGCAGCGCCTCGAGGCTGCAGCGAGGGCTCGCGCTCAAGCGTTGTGGCGTGATCTAGTTCTAGATACGGCTCGCACAATGACGACGTGGATCGAATCTGAATTGGATCGTTATTAGAAAAACGTCTTCGTGTTATCTTCGTTATCATTGTCGATAAGAGGCGGCTGAAATAGGCTCCATATTGGGGTAACGGCGCGAATACCGACGATGACGGTGGTGAGACCATACTCTGAAGAGCACTAATCGCCAGCGCGCAATGGCAACAAGTGCAAAAAAAAACAATATACCTATATGTATATATATATATATATATATATATATATATATATCCATATATATATATATATATATATATATAATATTATATATATATTATATCCATATATATATAACAGTGACAAACAACACCCGAGCGTGGCGAGGTGGAGTACACAACTGAAATTGTTGCCTAAATTTAGTCCTTGCATGCTTATGCTATATATATATATATATATATATATATATATATATATCAATTATTAAAAACACCCAGGTCAAACATCTTAACATCTGCTTCTGTGTGACTTCCCTTATGGCTGTCAGAGGAAGGGGGCTCTAGGCATAACCAAACTCACTTGTTTCTAGTGTTGACTGGTGGAAGACTACTACCGCTAGCCAAGCCATCACTCAAGCTTGACTTCAATAGACTTCCTTCAGCAGGAAATGTAGCAGTAGGACAATGCTCAACCAGATTTTCCAATATAAGGAGAAGAAAGCAGAATTCGATCCCACGCATGGCGAATTCTGTTTCCTTCTTCAATGAACCTAGTTTTTAGGACCAAGCGTAGGCTCAAGGCACCACTGCCGCACACAGTTTGGGCACGGATAGCGAGTGATAAATTGAACTATCCGTAAATGGCCGTAGCCTGCCTAGAATTGTCCTAAACGTGGTAAAAATTGTAGCTAGCCCGAGAAACTGGTGATTCTATTAAGTATAGAACCCTCAATCACACACAATAGGACAAACATAAACTAGTGTTGAAAATTTCCTTCTGTTCGCCAAACTCATGGCTAAACTTAATGGCACCAGCGCTCCTCTAGATTATACTTATTACAGTTACGACTATGGACAACCGCAATTACGCTAAATACAACGTTAATGTACACTTGCTATTTTTAATACTTTACCACATTTTCATAGACTAATATACTAATAAACCTGCCCGGACAAATATTGTGCGCCAAGGACTCTGAACGTCAATTGATGTACAATTTGTACCCAACATTAGGCCATGTGGGCGACCTACCGCAAAGATAAAGACACTCCTATGACCAGAAAAAGAATCGAAATGTTGTGCACCGCTAAAAATTCACAGCAGCAGTTATGAGAGCGGAGATTAAGTAAAGAGCAAACGTCCACAAAGATACGTTAGTCTACCAAATGGCTACGTGCCCTAGTAATAATAAGAATAAGTCATGCGCGATGTGTCCCGCTAAAAGTCGTCATGCCAAAGATCGCCCATTACTTATTTGAACGGCACTGTTTATTCACCGCAAATATTCCGTGTATTGTGGTTATACAGCAATGCATATATATATATATATATATATATATATATATATATATCTAGGATCGAATCTGTAGAGTTAACCGTCAGTTTACCGACGATAATATCCGAGGCGGCCTTAAAAGCCAAGGCGTCGACGCTGTTAAGCGAGATGTGTATGCTATCGCGACACGAAGTGACAACGGAAAAGCAACAAGACGCGGAAAACTGCAGTTAAGATCTGACTCTGTTTTGACAACATGCCTGTCCAGAAAGTGCGCATGGCCGGTAATGTCATAAGATGATGTCACAAGTATGAACACAAAAGCTTCAGAGTGTCAAAAAAAACAATGACACCGCTTGTAGGAGATGCGGTCTCGGACAGAGGGGTGGTAATGCCAAAAAAAGCTTACTGCGCTAACTGTTGAGGTGCCTATGCATCCAATTCCAACAACTGCGGATTTAAAGAAGTATCCAGGGAAGCTAAACGAGTCAAACTCTACGGGAAAGTCTCTGCGCGTGTTTCTGTATCGGATGGATGTCCATCGTTGATAAAGGGACTACCCTATGTCAGCTCAGAGTACGTCGACTAATATAATGCTTTCTCGGATGCTGTTCTACCACCTAAACAAGAGTTTAAGCAAGTATTGTACAAAGATTGCGAGACAGTACTTTGCAATCTCCCGCCGCCTGCACTCTCCCGCCAAGAGGGCCGGCTACTGAAACAAACAAAACAAATCTTAAAAAGATGTCCGAGAATATACTTTACGTTATATGGAAGAAGATGAAACCCATGCTATCAATACGGCTGGACGAGAATCCAATCGTCAAAGGCGTCTTATTCTATCCTGAGTCTAATATTGGCACCGTGCAAAGAAAGGCTCCAAGTGTCTTACTGATGGTATGGGTCTACAGAGATCCACAAATATTTGTTTCTACCACTGATTTAACCATGGGGTTCAAAACCGGTGACTAACAAGAAGATCTACTAGGGCGAGCGTTGCTTCGGCTTGGCATTTCTGATCTGGTGTTAAGCCTACAGAACCCTTTTAAAGTCTGGTACCTACATGATGCAATCTTGGGCGGTCTTGCGGACGTCTTGACAAAGGATCCACAGGCCGTACTACAGTTCGACAAACTGGGAGGGCTGACACTCAACGCTTTTAAGTATGAAGTGTCATCCATAGGAGGCAATTCACAAGAGCAAAGGAAAGCCATCCAAACGACCATGCAGAAAGTTTCCAGAAAAATTCACATAACACTAGGTAACCTACTTGTTGTGGATGTTCCCGCTATGTGTAAATGAGTCCCATTATTTGTACAAAACGAGAGCTTTTTGTAATAATCTGCCCGCACTTGACATCTATGCACCCGCACGCGGCCCTTTGTCTATGGAGACATAGTCTTGGTTCACAAATATTGGACCACCTTTTACGAGAATCTTTTGCAAAGGTCTTCAATTTGAAAATATACCGATGGCCTTGCTGCTTACCACGAGACGGCTAGGATCATTCTAGGCGAGGTGTTAAACATTAGTTTAGAGGGGACCTTATAGAAAAAAGCAAGCCTCCCAATAGCCTTGGAGGGCCTTAGTATTAGAAGGGCTACGGACCTCGCCGAAGTATCATGAAATCAATTAATCTATGCTGCAGCAATTAATCAATTTAGTTTTCTGGCGGAATCACTTGTTAATAAATATGCAGAAGTTAAATAAAAGAAAGCAACCATATTGGCAGATGGACGAGCTATACCATGGATGACCTCACTTGAATAAGAGAATAAGCCGTTTTCTGGGGAGTTGGCGTCAAGCCCTGACCTCTCGTCAGCTTGACACTATGCTTGATCCCAACTTCTTCCGCATGGCTTCAACTCCCCCCGTCTGTGAGCCGTTGGTATGCATGCCGTGCAGTGGACTCGACGATTCTGACGGTCTACACCCTGTTAAAACTGCGTACTATGTGACTTTGAAGAGACGGACACCGTGAAGCATACTGTCCCGCGGTGTGAGGCACTTAGGGAAGCAGGACCAACCGCGGTGGGTGGCCAGCACATCAGGGTGGCCGCTTATATGATGACTTCGGCGGAGGTAACTGGAAGTACGACAAACTTAATATACGCATACATGCAGTCTTAGCTTTTGTAGAACAAGATTGATTGCATGTCTCAATGGTTTATATATATATATATATATATATATATATATATATATAATCAATCATTCACGATCGGAACATGACATTTGGGTCCCTGCCAACTTGTGCACCATTACGGGGGGTTTCCCGACCGAAGATTCATCCAGCGACAGGCGCTGTCTAAGGAAATCATGAGCTCGCTTCTCGCCGCTGGCTAGAATCAGCCGCTTCCCGACCTTCAGTAGCAAACTGGGCCCGGTCCACCAAAGGTCTTGAAGACAAGTGGGTAACCCCCGTAAGGGTACCTGGTGTTCTGGTACTTTCTAAGTTTGGCTGTCTCGGCGAGAGCCGAAGCAAGATTAACCCGAACCGCGCTAGCACTGACTATTGAAGGGGCTAATGAGTCAGTAACTGTCGTTTCGAAAACCAGCAGCGCGCAATCTGGCTTTATCGGCGTATATGTAACGTTTATAAATAACGGCGTATAAGGCTGAAAGTTAGCACGTTCACTTACACAGGATTGTAATATAAATTGATTAATAAAAGTAACGGCGTGTATATATATTATATGTATGTATATATACATATACGTATATATATATATATATATATATATATATATATATATATATATATATATATATATATATATATATATATATATAATATATATATATATATAGTCTTCTGAAAGATAGAAGATTTCCCGGCTTAAGTTTTTCCGCATCGCTCTAAGTTTGCCGAAATCGTCTGCCTCGTGTATTTTAGGTCAAACGGACACGCGATTTATGTACACTGCACTCTCGACGCGGAGCTATCTCCTGTCTCCAGGGCATCACAAATAGACAAGTCCCTGATAAATTATCACCTACCACTCCGGACTCGCTGTTGATGGCAGCAGGGACGGTTCATTCATCCTTCGTGCATCGTTGCTCGAGTTCTTGCCGTTGATGCGTGTCGTTACACAGGGCTACAAATACGCCCCGTTCAGCGTGACTAGCGGCTGCAATGCCAGCGAAGGACCCCCTCCCTCGATCGAGCTTCCTAGACAAGTGCAACACTTGCCTAAGCGGATCATCAACAATAATAACAACAACAAGAACAACAACACTGGCACCATAACCATCACCAGCAACGACAACAACGAAGTGATAAATTGTTGGCTGGGTTGCGGGAGCCAGCAGCTAACGGCACAAGAAACACGACATCAAAGGCGAACATGGTGTTACAGCGACGCGTCAAGGTCGCTCGAAGTCATATATGCATACACTCAATATATATATATATATATATATATATATGTCGAGAAGACAGTACTGCGGCAACCCACTACAAGGAGCAAACAGGAGAACTAGATTTCAGTAAGTGTGTGAGCCTTACACGGCCGTGACTTCAACAACGATGCAAAATGCATCATGTAGTTAATCGAAGAAATATATATATATATACTAGACAGATAAAAAAAGTGTGCAGCATAGAGCACACACAACAATCGCAAATAGACCAAGTACTACCCGAAGCTCAACATACATGGTTCAACGATTTTCAGTAGTCTTTGTACCATGAGCAAAATATTCAGCTTATTTAGGCTCAAAGAATCGTTTACAGTATATGTCACACTTTTCTGGAAGGATATTTTTAAGGTCTCTAAACAGAAAATAGTCGCATGGGGCAAAATTTGAAGGTTATGGGGGATGTTCAACAACATGTAGCCCTAGTTTTCGTAATTTGCAATGCCTATAAGAGACGTACCGAATCGGCAATCGAACACAAACTCACACACAACAAACTATATTGAGAGAGAGAGAGCTATTTAGCAAGAATCAGGTCTACGAATCACTAATATGTATGCTTATTTATTATAGCACTGTATTAATTTTTGTAGTAATGTTTTAGGTCTAGTGTTCGGTGTTGCATTTACATGGAGATTATGTATTGTTGTCCCCCCTTTTTTTTTTTTGTGAGGTTGGGAAAAATGCTTTATGTACACCCAGCGCAGTTATCACTGTCCGGGCGTGTAGAAGCGCGTAGGTAGTGTGGGACTCCCCGATGGCATGGGGTTACCCACTAAAAAACCCTAGTCCTCACATTTACCCCCCCCAGGGTTCGGTACTGTTTGCCAGTTCTTCAAGGCCCTGGGGGGGAAGTCGTCAGCTCTACATCTACGACATGGCCTCCGAGGCCTGTAAGGACGTCTCACAATCTCTTCTAGCGAGTGAAGCGCGTCTTTCCTTCTCTAGGCTGGTTTTTTCTCTGATGATCCGGTCGAGGTATGACGCTCCTTCTCTCCATGATTGGCCTGACGTCAACATCGATGTGATGATCGTTTTAGTGTCAGCTCCAGCTAGTACATATTTGGAGGTCTGCCTGAGGTTCGAGAGCCTTGGGCATCCTGCGACCGTGTGGTCCACGTCGTCAGATTCCCCAGTTGTGCACAAAACACAGATGTCTGAGTGAGACTTGCCTATTCTCATCATGTACGTTTGGAATTGGCCGTGTCCCGCTACAGCCTGTGTGGCGTAGAATGATAACGAGCCTTGGCCCGGGCCGTTGTACCATTCAAGTAAGTCACTGACGAGGTGGCGGGTCCGGCCCGCGCGTGAGGATAGGGCACGCCATTCCTCCGCCCAAGTCTGCATAGTCGCCTCCCTTGCTTCGTTGTAGTCAGTATATCCGTCCCTTCGCTTGGTGCTCCTCTGTCCTGCCAGGAGATCCCATGGGAGCATTCTGGCTAGTACTAGCGCAGCCTCCGTGCTGACGGTTCTATACACCCTGCTGACACGTATCGCGATTGATCTTTGAGCCGACCTAAGGAGCTGCCTGTTGCTGATCGTGCGGAGGGCCATGTCAGCCCACACTGACGCTGCGTATAGTGCCGTGGACTCCGCCGCCGACGCTATCAATATCCTCTTCTCCAAATCCGCGCCTCCCGACCGAGGCAGGATTTTAGCCATTGCCCTAGCGATTGTATGCACTTTTTTGGATATGGCCAAGATGTGGGCGCGGCCCGTAAGGCCGGAATCGAGAGTTGTCCCCCCTGGTAACGTTTATGTGGCAAATGTTGTATATACGAGTGTATTATCATATCGAGCTTCTAAACTCATGAGCCAGATAGAGTGTTGTTAAAAGTGTACTAATTTCAATTAGCTTCAACGAGAATAGCCGCCACGTAAAATAAAAGAACAGTAATCAGACTTATTTTATGTAGTCCGGGTCTATCTTTTGACGTTAGCATTAAACATAATGAAATAATTCACATAATCTAGTGACCTGCATGATTACCTACATTAAATGCTGGTCATGAGTATTATAATAACTTTTTCAGGAAAAACGTATTAATCGATATTTTAGATTTATAGCACTCTATTTATTAGGTAGACTTCAACAAGGCAGGGGGATCTGAATGTCAAATTAAAATTAAGTGGCGCAAATATTGGGTCTTTACTGCAGTATATGAACTTTCTTTATAAATAAACTTGCTTGTTACTAAGATGACGCCATTTACGCAGTCGCTTACCGATGTGATAGAGTTGTGTTATTGACAGTTGCTATGACATCAGATGTCGTGTATTCTATTTGACGATGCACTTGTCTGCATGTTTACAAACGCCGCAAGATAGACTGACCGCGCTTGTATCCATTTGTTATTCTAAATGATAGAGCTATTCTAAAAATCATCTTGGTTTGTTTTACGCTAGTCTCTTTCGTTAACTTTAAAATTATTTATTCAGCTTCTGAATAGCGCACATTTGTCCTGTCTTAACCAATTCACAAGTCCGGATCTCTCGAAGAAATTATTTAAATATTCCCAAAGTTTAACGGGGCCAAAAAATTAAGACAATCTCGTATAGATTATATTGATATGGGTGAACATTAATCTAGACTAACACGAGCTCTTACTGTAAGACATGTTTTAGTTGTTGCTATCTGATTGACTAAACGGTCATCGACGAACTTTCCACGCCATTTAGAAACGCAAAGCTAAATGCTTAAACACTTGTTTGGTCCTGCTTGTCACCAAGTATGAGTGAGAATGCAACGAACGCGGCCTATACACGAAATGGAGGCTCTGATCACTGTTTAGCCTCCCCGTCTATCTCGGCTCTATCCAGGGAAAATTAAAAGCCACATTAGAAACGTATCGAGTGTAATATAAATTCACTTCTAGGTATTGTACCTAAAACGGGCGACGTAAATAAATACATAAGAAATGTAGTACTTAAAAGGTGCTTGAGGATATTATCGCACAGCTGCAACAGTCCAGCACGACGACCGGTAACTTTTGATTTGCTGAGTGCTTGACGCGCTTAGTGGTTCCCCCGCATTATCGCCATGACGCTCCGAGCCGAGAGCTCACCGAACTACCACCAAGCAGTAAGGACAGCAGCAAGAAATAAATAGATCAACCTTTTCGGCTTCGCGACAATGCGATACTCTTGTTGCTTTTAAGCGACAAGATTAATGTCTTTCTGCCAATCCGTGCCGCCATCTGCGTCATCCTTCGGCTAGACGCAGGAATCGCGTTGAACACACGCCTACGCTATTACGAAGATTATTATTATAATCCGTCTGGGCACACAATCATCGCAAAGGGTTTCCTCCCACGATGATTCATTGCGTAGCAGTCTTCGACAACGGCAGCTGACCTCATCAAGCGTAATTGAAATGATCTTCTCTACGTTTCTCCTGTACGTATTGCACTTTTATGTGTATTACTGTGTATAACTTCCTGTGTGCTACTCACCTTGTACTGGAAATATTACTCGATCTCGCATGGGTTGAGACCACTTCAGCAGCGTGCCCCGAACGGATGCCGCGTTCCCGCGTTAGACGTCGGGATCGAGGCGCCGTTTCAAGAAGTATGTTATGCGTTTTTTGCCTAGAAATACATTTATTAATACGAAGTTTATAATATAGTTGCTACATAAAGATCTCTGCCTTTATGCAGAACTTTTATGTGTCTAACGCTTTTGTAAGTGATGATGTCTTTGTGAACCCCAACGGCGAGCAAATTTATGTATACTCGTCCAATAAGATCTTGCTGCATCAAGAACAGGATGCTCTACCGCTTTTGTATCCTTGTTACACTTAAGACACGATATATGGATTCCAACAAAATATACGTGTTTGCAGCTTCTATCACACTATGCTTTGGCTCTTTTGTTATCGATTCATTAGATTTATATACTGTTATCTATTCTGGTCGATTGTGTTATCCGAATTTTTATATTGTTCCTTCGTATGACATCCATATTTGTGTAAATACATAAATATAATTGAATGTATGCAAAAGATATTTTTAGAAAAACTCCACAGAAGATGTGACCTTAAAACGAACCACATTGTATTACCACCCTTAATGGACACACTGAGGAAAAATGACAGACGGGGATTAGCTCAACCTATGGGCGCAGGTCTTATTAATTCTTTCTTTGAAGTGCGACCGAACAGTCGCTGGAGCCAACTAATGTATGTGCCCAGGCGCGTTGCAAGAACGAAGAACATCAATAATATATGTTCGCTTGACGCGTGGCCAGGAATATTCACAACAGAACGACTGCACAGGTCCCGCCTGCGACCAGCCATTCCTTACTTTCTATAACATGAATAGGGGAGCTTTCTGCTCTATAAGTAGACTCAGACCTACATGTCTGTACTCTGTCCTATGCCCTGGTATGTTCCTGTTATGGCATATGCTCCAGCGGTTTTTGGTTGAACATTAATGGTTTTGTGATTGATCCATGTCGAATTCTTTCGAGCTTCTTGGCCTCTACATGAACTTTATGAGAAAAGAAAAAGTAAAGAAAGACTTGAAAAGACAAACTTAACTGACGATTTTATAACTAAAATTATTGCAAGGATGCATTATACTTGTTGGTTGTTTGAGGCTTAATTTAAGTAGCATTCATGACCGTATATCAGTTACAAATATACATAAATGGTAAGCGATAATTAACAAAAAAGGTAGCACTTCACGATTTTAACGCTAGCTACAGCAGAATAAAATAAGTAAATGTAGGGCTGGGTTTTGGAGTGATTTAAGGCGGGATGCGTCTCGTGTTTGTTAATCCACACGTTCTCCTGCAAAGGTAATATAAACAGGCCGACATGTAGCGTTCGAGGTGGGTGAGGGGATGGAAAAACCTTTAAAGGAGAGGGAAAACCGACACACTCAGTGCGCAGTTTCCAGTTACGCCTGTAAAGAAAATCTCAGCTTGCTTCTCAGCGTCGCAAACTATAATAATTAAGGTAAGATACTTACTTTCTAGCAGTAAAGCGTTATACAGTCGAGCGATTTGCTGGTATTATACCCTATTTCGGCCGTTTACTCTATAGTCTTTAATATGGCGCCCATGATTAAACACTTCCTGTGACACAGCTGTACGCACACAGCATGTTTAGATACTGGCTATGTCACTGCAGTATGCAGTAACGTCTTTTTTTGCCTGGCTTCAGTACGGAGAACGTACTGCGTGCAATAATAGTACGTTCTACGACAGATCTATATATATATATATATATATATATATATATATATATATATATATATATATATATATATATGGAAAATAATATCTCTATTGCACTATTATAACAAAATGCCCCTTGCAATTTGTTTGCCAAATGGCAACGTGGTCGTTTGGTGATCACACAACCACATATCTGGCAGTACAACAAAAGATTAAATAAATGTCAAACCTACACAGTGCAAGCTGACAGCGTTCACTCGTGTCCGCACCCCGTCAGTTGTGTCCGGAGGGCATCGGACTCCTTAGAGATCATACTAAGGCTAAGTGCTATACGTGCGTCGATTGTCGAAATAACGGACAGCAACAAATTGCTGCCGCTCTCGGGCATAAGTTGGGATAGGTTCATTGTGTCCTTCTAAACGTTGTATATTTAGTTGAAAATGGCTCTTGACGACGCCGAGCCTATACTTTGAGATATGTTTTTAGTTATTGTTGCTTAGTAGATTAGCCAAATAGTACTCTATTTAAGAACGCCAAATTCAGTGCTTAAACGCTTGCTCAAACCTGTCCGCCATTTAGCACTAGAGTATACAGCGTGCACGGCTTGTCACAATAGATGCTCTGATCACTGCCCCGACTTCCCAGTCATCAGTTCGGTTCTATCCAGAACAAACTAGAAGCCAAACATGGAAATATTTTGAGCGTAATGTGCATAAAGCATCCAGGAAAACTGTCAATGTAAATATACATCTAGAAAATATATATATTGCTCAAGTAGATAATTTGATCTACAATTGCACTACAGCGAATGAACGAAAGCCGGTTACCCTTGATCTGCTAAGTGCTTCATACGCTTAGTGGTTACCCACACAGCCATCACCCAGCTCTCTGAGCGCATTCCGAAGTGCCGGCGAGCAATTCGGATGGAAGAGCAACAGATAAATGGATCAATCTCTTTGGTCCATACTCATATACGCGACAATAATATAACGCCTGTTGGTCAGCCAGAAGATTGCTGTGTTTCTACCAAGCGGCGCTGCCATCTCTCTCTTTTGGTCAAGCAAGTGTTGCATTGTATACACAACTACGCTATCATTAAGATGAGTCCTAACAAAAACCACACTGAGCTGTCCTTCCACGATGATTCATCTTCCATATAGCAGTCTTCGACAACGGCTGCTGAGCTCATCAAACGTAATTGAAATGAACTCCTCCAACCAATAGATACGATGTTTTTTCTGGACCCATTGCACGTATCAGAATAATATAGAACAATCGCTATTTATAAAAAAGAAATACACATATGTCGATAGACATATGAGAAACATAACAAAATTAGATCACATAGTTCCCGACACATTACTGCCTTAGCTTAAATTAACAGAGAGCAGCGTTTTCGGTAGAATCTGAACCAGAAATTACTTTACGCGTTGTACCTCAACCATAAATGAGCCCCGCTAATAACAGAGTTAATTATATTATTACTTGGGCTCTATTGAAGTGCTTCCAAGAAGCGCGCTCATTTTTAGGTGGTGGACAACATATTGACTAAGATGCAGTATGCGGCATTACCAGCATTGCTACAAGCTGCAATACTTTTCTCGAGATCTATTATTCTAATTAACGGTGGTTCCTTAAAGACATACATTTATAATCAAGGGGCTCGAAATATAACCACCCACTCTCTTGCCTGACTTTTACCTTTCGAGCGCTTTTGTGGGTGATGCCTCTGTAAGACCCAACAGCAAACACACATTAATGTACACTTGGCCTATGTGATCTCGTTACATCACGAACAAGATGCTCTGCCGCGTTCGGATCCATGTTACACTTAACTCAGGATGCATTGATTGCAAAGCAATATATGTTCTTGCAGTTTTTGTCACACTATGATTGAGAATTTATTTGCGATATATTTAAATGATAACAAATTTACAAAGTCCAAAGATTTTTGTGGTTTGTGGTTGAATTTGCGACATCTAGATAGCCAGTAGAGGCTGACTGGATTACCGAACAAAGAAGCAGACACTACAAAAGAACCGTACTCGTAGCTATTTGCGTAGAAGAAAATGCTTCAACAAAATAGTGTCAGCCAAATCTCCCAAAGTAGCCGCACGCCGCGCCCATACAACTACATAGCTAGCAAAACAGTAAACGATGAAATAAAAGACAACCTCTACAGTACAATCTGACGAGTTGTTGTAGCTCGGGTTTGCAATCGTGTGCCAGGTGTGTCCTCTAGTTGACCATCGGATCCTTAGCGGTCGTACGATCGCCACCTTGACCATAAGACCCTTGACCATCAGTTGATCATCACATTAATTAAATAATAGTTTGCCGTCGTTGTCACGCAAGTCTTGCTCTAGGCTACTATTTTTAGCACACGTGCGACTTCCAGCAGCATCGACATATAAACGTGACTGAGGAGAACGTGGGGCTTTCCCTTTGTTTCTTCAACTTTTTCAATCATTTTCCATCTTTAATTTTTAGCGAGTTAGATAGAGAGATTTGAGCGTGAGAGAGAGAGAGAGAAAGAAACGGAGAGATAGTGAGAGTAGCATGTATCTAGACTTTATTTGTTTCATCACCAAAATTGGTGGTTGCTTTACATTGTTTAAGCTGTGTAGGCCATTTGCGCACGCCTGAAGGGATGTTACGCAAACGTGCATGTACGTCAAAATATGACATCGGCCTCTATTGCACGCTGCTCAAATCATTTGTTGACATTGTGCTCGTCAGCGTCACCACATGATCTGTCATTTAAGACACGATTGTTCGATCCTTCTGTAAATTTTATTTACAGAAGTTCTATTAATATTTAAATAGAACGCTGTCTGATATCAAATAATCCATACGCATTATTCATGCACAATGATGGCAAGGTTAGCAGACAGTATCGTATAAGTGGGGCTATTATTTATTCTGACGATGTTCATTGCGGTCTTTAAGCCTACATCGCCGAGCTAACTCTCAGGAGCATTCTTTATGCTATAGCTTTGTCTCGTTGTTGTCCCACTTATCGACTGAATATGAAATTGTGGTGTAATGATGGCGCCCAGACAGGTGAAATTGTTTAGTAACTTCGAAATGGCTCCGTTTAGTTTGATGCAGTGAACCGCGGTGGCATACGCTCCTGTACGTTTTGTTGATTATTAATAATATTAATTCAGTGTCGATGTTGATATCGAGATTAACATCGGCAAGACCAAGGCCATGAAGTTCCGTAAAGCTGGTCGACTCGCGGCGAGCGATGAGCTGCGGCTGTACACCACACCACTGGAGTATGTCAACAATTTTCCGTATCTTGCCCCTACTCTTCCGACCTCCGGTACGTCGTTTACCGAGCACATCGCCGAGAGGATCAGAAAAGCCCTCGTAGCAAGCGTCGGGATTGAGAAACCAACGCTTCCTTCCCCCAACACGGCGCTGGGACTTTTTAACATTAAGATCGCGCCTATGGCATCGTACGGCATCGAGCTTATCTGGGAGAGCCTGAGCGTGACCCAGCTCGCGAGACTTGACCGAGTGAAACCCGCTTTTCTCAAGCGAGTGCTCGGTCTCTACACGTCGTGCCGCAATCACCTGGTCTATCTACTCACCGGTACCCCGCTCTTCTCTCTAGAGGACCTGCCACGCCAGTTCCGGCTGCCTGAAACACAGGCCTACAAAAATGTCATCTGTCAGTAGGAGTTCAGTGTCGAGATACCACTTGTAGGTTTTGTTAATATAGGTAGTCTCTCCACTTCAGGCCAAAGATCATCAGGTCATTTGCACAAAAGGCGTGCGTTTCTTTTTATTCGCTTAGCAAGTTCCACAGGCCCGTTACGTAGAGCATGAACTTACCGGCTTGCTTTATGCCACGCCGCCTCTTTGGCTCTTGGATAAGATTATATATTGTACCGGTAATTAAAAAAACTCGTGGTAGACATTTTTTAAAAGTCGGTTTCTGGGTATACTGTGAATTGCGGATTTAAAATTATTAATTGCAGTATAAGTCACTTTCTTTTCCGGACGTTTTATACGTACGTAAACCTATAGGTACTGTACATCTCCTGTTGATCACTTTAATTGAAAGCCATGTTGTTTTACAGGCAGTGAGTCTGCGGTAATTTTGAAAGTCGGGCGGTTATTGGAGATGGTGATACCTTCATACTATATATATATATATATATATATATATATATATACATATATATATATATTACATAACTGTAGAAATATTATTTAATTTTTAATATGTAACCTGTTTGGGTTTGTATGTTTGAACGTAGTGTGCTAGCTGGCGACAAGTAAACCTTTCTGTGGATTAGATATTTTTTGTATGAAATAGTCGTGCCGGAACGTTCCAGAGCGGCTGTTTGCGGTAACTTGAAGCGGCCTTTAAGTTTATCGATAAATTTCACTGAGCCCAACAGCATGTATACTAGTTTATTGCGCTACGTATACGGAACGCCAAGTACTAGTGTTGAGAAAGCTGGCTTCATTCTATCCAACTGCCATAAATGCAAAGTGTTAAGATGTTTCTACGCCACCCTCGGACGCCGCAAACAACGACGGATGCCACTTTGAGCGTGAATAATAGCATGGCCGTCTGAACGGCTGATGCCGGCTGCCGCAATAAGCGCTTTTCTACAACGCTCAGTTACGTGTTGTGAAAACGTTGTACTTCAAGATGAGAAAATTTCTCCAAGTTAGCAAACACTTCTACGGACTGCACTTGCTTGTCATGAAATCAATCGCTGTTTATCTGCGTGGACTTGTTGCGCCCCCCCCCCCCACGCAAGACTTTTACAGCCTTTGTGTTTGACACATTAACAATGAGGCCGTTTTGCGAAAAATAATCATAAAGTGTGCGCAACGCCCACTTAATCTGCGTGGATGAAGATTGCTATAAAGTCTCCCAGGAGATTTCCAGGTGGAATTGGACAGCTTGATAGCAACGACAGCGTGTTTGGTGCTCTGTGGTTTCAAAGCAAAGTTGTGTCGCAAACTCTGAACACAGCTCTTAGAGCGTTCTGGATAAAATCCATAGTTCTTACTGCTCTGGAAACATCACGCGGAACTTTCACATGGCTTGGTTGCCCTCATAATCTGCAGCTGTTGTAAAAACAAGGGTTTCGTTACTGATGCCTTAATGTTCTGACCTGTGGCACATATGTGCAAAAACCAAATATTGGTTAATAAACATTACATTCAATATATCTAGCTGGCAGCTGTACCGGCACACATAACATCGCACCGGCAGCACAAAATGATGCACAAAAAATGAATTTAGTTAGTGTGTGTATATGTGTGCGTCTCGACTAAGAACCAGCGTTCGGAATTTTAATTTTACACTGCTTCCAAAACCGTACCGTAGAATTAAAAAAATTTTTGAGGAGGTTGTTTTTAATTTTAGACTATCCTCCGTCCCCCACAGGCTTAGAACTTAACCTGAGGTATATCTTCAATGCACCGGGGGCCGGACGCGTTAAGATATCTAGGGTTTTCCCAACAGTCCGTGTGGCAGCATTGTTCCGCAAATAATTCCATTAGTAATTTTCTTTGAAACGCCATTGACATGTTCTTTGTTTTTAGATTTACGTCTCCGACTAGTAGTCGATCGGGGAGTAAAAGCAGAAACCACGCAGAAGTTCAGAGCATCTTGTGTATCCTCTGGTATGACGTTGTCGCGCTAGGTGTATTAAATGTGTGCTTGCTAGCCTTCTTAAGCCTTGATGGGTGGGCAGTTGCCCCCTTCGGCGCAACCAGCTGAGCTTGGATGTGGTTCTCGCCAGGTGGATCGGCTCGCTTTGTTAGGCTCGTAGGCCCGGAGTTGGACTATCAGTAAAGCACACGAGGTCCCGCCCGGATCGGCGGATTCAGTGCCGTCACCTAGGGATAGGATATGGGCTGGCTGTCTATGTGTTTTGTTCAATCACGTTCAATGTCTTCTGGTGTCAGCTTGTGATTCTTAGTGGCTTTCAGTGTACATTACTTCACATCGACACGAGCGCCCGCCCGCCCGCCTGGTTAGTAACACCTGCTTCACAAGCAAAATAACAAGATATTTTTCTGAAGGGCTGATCGCAGCGCGGCGTGTTGTTGTTGGTGTAGTGCTAAACAGCTGATTAGATAGGTATATATACTCATATGGGCATTGAGTACGCGTGTCGCTCGGATAGCGTTACCGGCACGCGGCGAAATACTGCTGTCGTAAGCTGCTTGAGTCTTTGCTTTGTGCCACCGTCGCTGCGGCTTTAACCGGTGTCTCTGCCGACAATGCACTGCGCTCTTCTCGTCGAGAGAGAGTCAATTTTGCGCAGTTACGTCGGGAAGGCTACGACGGTCTTATCGCGTCGGAGCACGACGTCCTCATAGCGCCGATCTTCTCCCTTCTTATTTTTTTTCTCATTGAACCTTTGATGTGTATATATATATATATATATATATATATATAGAGAGAGAGAGAGAGAGACGAGGTGAGACAACGACAAGCTTTATTGTTATCGCTGTAAACCGAACGCCACCCCCCACGTCATCTGACGACAAGATAGATACCTTTCAGACAAAATTCAAGTGACAGCAACTCCATATGTTTATCTCTCTCTCTTTCAGTTTCCCTTTGTATATATATATATATATATATATATATATATATATATATATATATATAAGTATATATAGGATGAACTTAACAGTGTTTGGATCGAGAAGCGCTGCGTGCAAAGTTTTCTTTGACGGCGTTGATTACAAACATGTCACCAACCGGCTGTTTCATCGGTTGACAGTTTCGCGTAAGAGCTACGTCTTTTGCGTTCTGTTCCGAGTTCGTATTTCAAGAAAACATTTTCTAGTTTACGAGCTTAGTATACGAGGGCGTGAGATGCATACAACAATTGAACCCTATTGTCAACGTTTGACTGCCACAATTCACAAATTATGTCCAATGTTTGATAGACAAAAATGTTCTAAGTGCGTCAACTGTGTAGAAAATAATCGCGAACATCGAGGAAACTGGATCGACTTTTGATGTCAAACTATTGATACATGTTTGCCCAGGTTGTTCAACAGAAACTATTACGGCGCCTGGTTGCGATACTGACAACCTCCTTTCAGCATCGTATTTAAAAATGCAACATCTCATAGAGCGCTACGCAGCATAGTCTTACAAAATATTTGCCTTAAAAATAATAATAATAATAATAATAATAATAATAATTAATAATAATAATAATAATAATAATAATAATAATAATAATAATAATAATAATAATAATAATAATAATAATAAATAAAAAAAATTAGCAAAAGTGGCCATTGCGATCAGTAAGGGATCCATAACAAAAGCTTTAGGACCAAGGCAAGTAGGGGTTTATATAAAAGGAGGCGCGGAGGCAGCCGTTCACGCTGTACGAGCATACATCGAAACAGACGGTCCTGTGCGGGTTTTAGTGAAGCTAGATTTTAGCAATGCTTTTAACACAATACGACGCGACGTAATATTAGAAGAAGTAAGACGACACGTACCGGAACTCTTTCCACTTGTATGGCAATGCTACAGCGACCCGTCACTTCTATCCTGGTGTGACAAAGAGCCACTTAAATCAACAAATGGAGTGCAACAAGGGGACCCTCTAGGCCCCGCCTTGTTCAGTCTGGGTATCTCCAGTCTAGTGGCACGAATGAGAAGCCCATTGAACATCTGGTACCTGGATGATGGTACATTAGGAGGACCGGCAGAAGTAGTGGCCGCTGACATACTTAAGGTAATAGAGTTTGCAAATGAAGGAGGGACAATCCTCAATCTTTCCAAGTGCAAAGTTATAACGGTTGGGGGGGACACCCAGGAACGAGACGAAGCACGCAAAACCATTGCTGCCGTTCTACCAGGCTGTAAGCAAGTTAACCCGGCCGAGTTAGAAGTTCATGGGGCTCCACTTAGTCCACAAAGTATCTACAAGACCTTAACAGAAAAACGCCGGGCGTTGCTGCAGACACGGCCTCGTTTGTTGGCCATGCACTCACAAGCTGCACTATGTCTTTGGAGATATAGTTTAGGTTCCCCGAAATTCAACTAGACATTGCGCACCTCACCGACAAGCCAATGTCCCGACGCCCTGCAAGCGTATGACGACTCTACGAGAGACATACTGAGTGAAGTCCTTAACATCGATTTCACGGACGATACGTGGCGAAGAGCAAGCCTCCCCATAAGAGAAGGTGGACTGGGTGTTCGATCAGCAGTAGAATTGGCACCCATATGTTACGCAGCGTCTGTGCTAGAATTCAGCCCGCTGGCAGAGGCGCTAGTCGACCCGAGTGCTCACCACCGGCTGCACATAGCTAAGCAGGAGGCAGAGTCGCTTGTCAAGCTGAAGTTGGATCCAGGTCCTTGGGAGAAACGTGTAACGCAGAGAGTGCTTGATAACTACAGATGTAAAGTTATAGCCCGTGAGATCACCGAAAGCCTTGAGTCTTCTACGGAGAAGGCAGTCTTCTTGGCCGCACGAGACACATTCAGCGGTGGATTCCTTAGGGCTCTCCCGTCGCCACAGCTCGGCACCATGCTGGACAACGTCTCATTCCGCATGGTGTCGGCTCTCAGAATCGGCGGGTCGATATGCGAACCACACATTTGCAAGGCCTGTGGAAAACCAGTAGAGAAGAATGGCCTCCACCCGTTGAGCTGCATTAAATGCCAAGGTCGGGCTCCCAGGCACACAGAAATAAATGCAGTGATTTAAAGAGCTCTCCGGAGGGCGGGAATACCTAGCATGCTGGAACCCAGACTAGGACTTTATGACGATAAAAGGCCCGACGGTGTCACTATTCCGCCGTGGAAAAAAGGCAAATGCCTGGTTTGGGATGCGACAGTCTTCTGCACAATCGCACCGTCTTATGTGTGCCACAGCGCTACCGAGGCGGGATGGGTGGCCGAACACGCAGAGAAAGAAAAGTGGCGTAAATACACAGAGTTAGAGTCTAGATACAATTTCGTGCCGATTGCAATGGAGACAATGGGCCCAGTCAGCAGAAGAACAAGGACATTTATTAAAGACTTAAGTGATCGAATACAAGCAAACGCCGGAGATGCACGCGAAGGCGACTTTCTGAGGCAGCTGCTTTCATTGGCAGTTTGCAGAGGAAACGCCGCGTCGACATTAGGTGCGATGGGCTGACGACAGCAAGAAAGAAACTATAAAATAATGAGAATACACATTCACACCTCAGAATTGTATTGTCCTAACACATAATAATAATAATAATAATAATAATAATAATATGCTACCACTTCGCACACGTCGCCATGGAAACGATGAGCCCAATTAGCAAGAGCACAAGTATCTTCGTCAAAGACCTAAGCATAAACATTAGTGCTAACACGGGTGACCAGCGTGAGGGCGAGCTTCTGCGTCAGCAACTCTCGCTCGCAGTGTGCAGGAGAAACGTCGCCGCTATCATCAGCTCTATGGATTGAGGAGTGCGAGTGAGCCAAGGCTAGTACACGTTTGTGTCCCACATTTGTAAGGAAATAATAATAATAATAATAATAAATGCAGCTAGAGAGCTGTTAGACAGCCTCCAATCTCCAGTGGAAAAAGCTGTCTTTTTGGCAGCACGGGACACATTTAGTGGAGGCTTTCTAAAGTGTCTCTCTTCCCCGCAGCTGGGTACCATGCTGTACAACACCTCATTCCGCATGGTAACAGCTCTTCGAATAGGTGCCCCGGTTTGCAACCCCTATAGTTGCCACGCATGTGGTACCACAGTAACTGAGGATGGGCTTCACCCTCTTAGCTGCATCAAAGGCCATAGTAGAGTTTCTAGACACGCTGAAATCAATGCAATTATAAGAAGAGCCTTATGCAGGGCTGGTATACCAAGCACGCTCGAGCCCAGATTAGGACTTCATGACGACAAAAGACCTGACGGTGTAACAATCCCGCTATGGGCTAACGGCAGATGCTTAGTATGGGATGCTACAGTGTCCTGTACAGTGGCTCCCTCGTATATACGCCACAGTTCACTAGAAGCCGGATGGGTTGCCGAGCGCGCAGATAATGGGAAAAACGCAAGTACCAAGAACTGGAGACAGGTTACATCGTAGTGCCAATATCTATGGAAACAATGGGTCCGGTAAGCAAGGGAACCAAGAGATTCATCAGTAAGCTGGGCCAACGGATTACAGATCTCACAGGGAATCGGCGCGAAGGCGAGTTTCTACGGCAACTGCTGTCGCTTGCAGTGTGCCGAGGAAACGCCGGCTGTATTGTCGGTTCCATGGAATAATATTTAGAAGCTAGGAGAAGACAAGAAGTACACGTTCACACCTTACAATTGTAACATTTAAATAATAATAATAATAGGAGATGGTAGATTCCAGTGGCCTACACTATTGCATTATGGTCACATGGAAAGTCCCTAGCTTGGGATGCAACGGTTTCGTGCACAACCGCGGCTTCCTATTTACACCAAAACTCAGTTGAGCCGGGGTGGGTAGAAAAGCTCGCGGACGCCAGAAAACGGGTTAAATATGCTGGACTGGAAACAAGATATATTTCTGTGCCTATTGCCATGGGGACGCTAGGACCAATCAGCAAGGGAACCAAAGCATTTCTCAAAGATTTAAGTAAGCGAATTCAGAAGGTCACAAACGACCGAAGAGAGGGTCAGTTCTTGAGACAAGCGTTGTCCTTGGCCGTTTGCAGAGGAAACGCGACATCTATTTTAGGCGCCATGGAGTGAACTAATTATTTTAAAAAAATTGCAATAACACGTTTAGACCTCACAACTGTAACATCGTTTAACATGTAATAAATATTAATAAAAAATAATAATAATAATAATAATAATAATAATAATAATAATAATAGCCCATCGTCTGCTACATGCCGACGAAGGTGGACGCACGTGTCAAGAGCTCCGTAAAATTGTGACTTTTTGTTATAAAAAGAAGCATTTTATAAGCTCGATCCCAGTGCGGTAACCTCTTGGTGACTTTATGCCTCGTCCAGAACTTGTTGCAGTGCGCTAGCGATTCCACTCGACCTATAGTGGTCGACCTGAAGAAACATTCCAACGATGACCAAGTGTTCCATTTTAAGAGCGTAGGTGAGCCATTAGCTCACCCAGTGACTGCGGAAAGTAATCTAGTGCCAACTGACACGCGGAAGTCGTCATCTCAGGGATCTTGTTCCCTAAGCAGTTTACGTTCATCAACACACACAGGTGTAGGTGAACACAGGCGCTCGGTTAAGTGTCACACATCTACGAGAAGATCAGCAAAAGCCGTATTTGAAACAAAACAAAGCGAGCGGAGAGAGGACAGGCTCACAAAGCTGATGGAAAGTGCGGCGAATGACGTCGATCACGGAGGTGGTGAGGAGGATATGGAGGAGATGTGCACGGGCACGTCGCACAACTCTCCCCCGGAGAATGTGACTGCCGAGTCTGAGTCACCTCCAGACGATAGCAGAGCTTGGCAGACTGTCGCTACAAGGAAGAAAAAGGCGGTAAAAGCTGCTATGAAGAAAGTAGCCAGAGAAGCAACAACAGGAGCTCCTGTTAGTACAAAGAGTAATAGTCGCCTGACTGTCGGCGATAAGGGGAATGAATGGCGACCGGAAATCATTTTCGAGAGCCCAAATGATCCTGAGGGTCTAAAAAAGTTGAGTTTACTGAAGATTTATACTGAAATAAGAGCAACGATACCTGGCGCGCATGCTCGTTTCACAGCACAGGGTAAACTTGCGATTCGGATCGCGCAGCCAGAGGACGAAACGGTGGCTAGGGCACTTACAAGCGTATGCGGAATAACAGTGGCTCCGCTTACCGATACGAGTGCATTCTTGGGACGCATCAGCGGAGTAAACACACAATTCCAAGAAGATGAGCTACTAGAGTGCCTAAAAGAGCAAGGCGTAGATGAAGTAAAACGAGAAAAATACACGGCCGCAGACGCCAGCGACCAAAATAATGTTGTCAAAGTATGGAAGAACTCAGGAAGGGTCCGACTCCGATTTAATGGACCTCCTCTGCCGGAGGTGTTTATAGCAGGTGAACGCTTCCAAGTTACGCTATGTGCAGGCTCGCCTCTACAATGCCTTTCATGCCACAAGTTTGGTCATAAGACTGCAGTGTGCACGAAAAAAGCTAGCCCGACATGTAGGCGATGCGCCAAACCAGGACACCAAATGTGGCAATGCCAAGAGAAAGCACACTGCGCTAACTGTGGGGGTGCCCACTCAGCCAACGACAACATATGCTCAGTAAGGCAAGTCTACAGCGAAGCTCAACGGAAAAAGCTGTACGAGAAAGTTTCTACGCGTCTGCAGGTCTCAACATCGACTGAAGACTTTCCCGCAATGAATGCGGAAAGTTCCCCGCCAGCAAACAGCAGCGATGAGCGCAAGTCGTACGCTGAAGTAACAAGAACTCCCAGCAAGCCTATTATGGGCAAAGATGGGAAGACGGTCGTGTGCCATCTTCCGACGCCTATATAACCCAATACGGCCAACAACAAAGCAAAACAGGTTCGTGGAGCTGAACCCAGGCGCCAATCTCCTAAAGGTGCTACACAACAACAAACGCCGCGATTAATCAACGGCTTCTTAAATATACTTGGATTATTTAGGCCACTCATTTCTGAATGGCTAAAGAAGAATCCAGTTGTCGACAATTTACTTCATTTTCTAGAGTCTGAACCAGGGAAAGCGTTTCTGACCTCTGTGTTCGAGGGCTCAGACGTAAACGCCCTTCCCCCTCTTTCAGAAACTAAGCCAACGACTAGTCCATCATCGAAATGACCAGTCAACCGTTACGTCATTCCGAAAGCGTAGATAACCGGGATATTCAGCAAATTCACACGTGGACACAGCCAACCCATACATGCGATCAATGTGGACGAGTGTTACGAACGTTGCAGGGCCTACGAGCACACACAACGCGGATTCATAGTCCAAATCGTTTCGCACTCACCTATAACAGAACAGAGCGTCAGACAAACCAGGCTTCGGCAGATCTCCCACGTGACTTGTCATTCAGCCCTGCACTGAACAACGATGCCCTCCTGCAACTCCTGGTCCAAACGCGCAAACACCTTCGGCTGATACGAATAATACCCAGGGGCGTCAGGGAACCATGCGCAGCAGCGTTTGCAAGAGCACTGGGTGACTTCAACCGAAAGAAAGACGTAACATCATGGGTGAAGCTCTTGTCGATACCAACACTAATCTTTGCCCTTCCGAGACATAAAACTGACTCAACGCTATGCCAGCTAATCCGACGTAACATAAGAAGCCTAGAAAATACTAACCTTAAGATGTACCTCACAGAAGATACATATACAACAACGCACAGAACGAAAAGCAATAAGGACCACCGCGTAGGCCTCGCAGAGCGCAAGCTGGCTGAAGGCGACATACGAGCCGCAGTACGTGCGCTGATGTCTTCTGACGTTATCGCCCCCGTCGACCATAACACAGAGGAGGAACTTAAGCGCAAGCATCCTCCGCTTGATAATAGTAGCAGCGATAATATAGAGGCAATGAATGAGCCTTCAATGGATGACCATAGACCCGTGTCAGACCTTCTAGTATTGGAGGCAGTGGGATCTTTCGCGCTAGCTTCAGGAGCAGGGCTGGATGGCTTACGGCCACGACACCTAAAAGATATGCTAGACCAAACGATTCCATCTTCAACAAGATTGTTGGAGGAGCTCAGAGTTCTTATGGAGAACGCAATTAATGGTAGACTACCACCGTTCTGCCTCCCGATCTTCTACGGAGCAAACCTTACTGCCCTTCGGAAGAAAACAGGCTCCATACGCCCAGTTGCATGCGGACTGACTTTAAGAAGACTGGCAGCAAAGATAGCTTTGGCCACAAATAAGAGAGCAATACTCGCAGCGATAAAACCGCACCAGGTCGGTGTAGCAGTCAAGGGCGGAGCGGAAGCGGCAGTTCACGCCGCCCGAGCCTACGTTGAAGTAGAAGGACCGACGCGCGTAATGGTTAAGCTGGATTTTTGCAATGCATTCAATTCAATCCGAAGAGATTTGCTTCTGCGGAAAGTAGAACAGCATGTTCCGGATCTACTGCCACTGGTCTGGCAAAGCTACAAAGAACCCTCACTGCTATCCTGGGATACGATGACGCCTATCGGTTCAGAAAATGGAGTTCAACAGGGAGACCCGTTAGGACCCGCGCTCTTTAGCCTTGGTATATCAGGCCGGGTCGCCCAATTGCAAAGCCCGTTCAACGTTTGGTACCTAGACGACGGAACACTCGGAGGACCGGCAGATATCGTAGCATCGGACATACGCCAAATTAGAGAATTTCAACAACAAGGAGGCCTAGCTCTTAATGCAGAAAAATGCGAAGTAACTGCTTTCGGTGGATCCCACGAAGATAGATCATGCGCGATGACCACAATATTAGAGATTCTACCTTCAGCGAGACAACTAGACAAAGCTGATATGGAACTACTAGGGACCCCATTAGGCAGGCGAAGAATCCCTCAAATGCTAAACGACCAAACAGTCTTTATCGAGGGCGTATCACCTTTGCTCAAGCAAATGCATCCACAAGCGGCAATGTGCGTGTGGAGATACAGCCTGGGAGCACCCCGTTTAAACTACATACTTCGTAGTGCACCGACAGATCTCTGCCCAGATGAACTTGAGGCATATGATACTTCTATCAGAGAGATCATGAGCGAGGTGCTGAACGTCAAGCTTAACGATGACATATGGAAGAGGGCAAGTTTACCTATCAAGGAGGGTGGACTTGGCTTAAGGAGTGCAGTAAATCTGGCTCCAGTATGTTACGCTGCTTCGCTAAACCAGTTCGGAGCTCTGTCAGAATCGTTGGTAAGCCACGATGTGCAACAGCTAATTCACAAACATCAGGTGGAGGCTGAATGTAAGATCAGGATTAAATTGGACCCCGGCCCGTTGGAAGAACATCTATATCAGCGCAAACTAGACGGATATAGTACTAGAAAGCTAGCAAGAGACATTCAAGACTCTTTGTGTACGCGCCGTGAACAGGCGGTTTTCCGAGCCGCCAGAGATATTTCTAGTGGAGGCTGGCTTAAAGCCCTGCCATCTCCACATTTAGGCACCATGCTGGACCCAACCACTTTCCGCATGGCTGCTGCTATCAGGATAGGAGCTCCAATTTGCGAACCCTTTCCTTGCGCAGCATGCGGAAATGAGGTCGATGCCTACGGTCTACACCCACTGAGCTGTCCAAGAAGCTCTGGAAGGATTTCACGGCACATGGAGTTAAATGAAATCATCAAAAGAGCTCTTAGGAAGGCAAAGTTGCCTGCAAAACTAGAACCACGGGGCCTCGGACAAGACAACGACAAGAGACCTGACGGCGTGACCATACCATTATGGTCTCACGGCAGGTGCTTGGCCTGGGATGCTACAGTGTCCTGCACAGTAGCTCCATCGTATCTCAGCCATAGCTCTGTTAGCACAGGATGGGTAGCAGAGCACGCCGAACAGGAAAAGAGACGCAAATACGCAGACCTTGAAAACAGTCTTCACTTTGTACCGGTGGCTATGGAAACATTAGGACCCATCAGCAGTGGAACAGCAAAATTCATTCGGGATCTGGCCAGGAGAATGACAGCAACAACGGGGGACCAGCGCGAAGGCGAATATCTGAGACAGCTTCTGTCTCTCGCGGTGTGTAGAGGCAATGCCGCTTCTATAATCGGCGCCATGGGATGAGCAGCTAAATATGTGCTTGAATCGACGCGACACGTTCGAACCTCACAACTGTATTCTGATAACACAATTACGAATTGAATAAATAAATATAATAATAATAATAATAATAATAATAATAATAATAATAATAATAATAATAATAATAATAATAATAATAATAATAATAATAATAATAATAATAATAATAATAATAATAATAATAATAATAATAATAATAATAATAATAATAATAATAATCGTTGAAGTGTATTATCTATCGAGGCATTGCTCACTGAATAATCTTTGATGCCAACTTTTCTTGAATAACATAAGTGATGTACATTCCCGTAATTCAATATTGAGAGTGTTCCATATATTGACCATGGCCTTAATAATACGGGTGGCGCCCCCGATGCAGTTCTGAGGGACATCCACAGAATCATCGAGTTTGCTGAACGGAGCGGCCTGGCTCTAAACTCTGCGAAGTGTGAGGTCCATGCTGTAGGAGGTGCTGCGGACTCTGAAGTGCTGGAAGCTCTCCCAGGGTGCAAGACTGTCGGCACGGATTTAGAGTTGCTAGGCGTACCTCTTTTCCCGCAAGGAGTTCCGGCTGCCCTCGAGAGGTGGCTGGCCAAGCTAGAAGATGCGATGTCACGCATTCACTTGGTGGGTTCTCATCGAGGCCTCTTTCTTCTGAGATCCTCCTTTTCGGCCCTACGTCTCAACCACTTGTTTCGAGGTGCAGATTGTTCACTGGCTTCCGTACTTCTTGAACGACTTAACGACAGCATGCTAGCTACAGTGGAGGCGTTGCTGAACCTCAGTCTATCCACGGGTGCACGCCGACAAGCTCTACTCCCCGTTCTTTGGGCTGGCCTAGGGTTACCTGATGCGACTGTCTTATCTGAGATAGCTCTGGCAGCTTCTCTACACAGGTCTATGCAACAGGCTAGAACCCTCCTTGATTCGGCTGCCCTCACAGACTTAGAAGCCCGATTGGAAACAAGCCACCGTAGAGCAGTTGCCCTGTGCGGCCACGAGCCCGCCGAAGCTGGACACCAGAAAGAATGGTCAACAGCTCTATATGAGCAAAGGGTCGTAGACCTCATTGCGGGATGCACGACGGACGCCGACAAGGCCAGGCTGCGCGCCGTCTCCTCCAAGGGGGCGGGCGCATGGCTACACGCCATTCCCTGTGCCCGGATCGGGACTCTGTTAGATGATGAGTCGGTAAGGATTGCCGTCGGACTTCGTTTGGGAACAGACATTGTATACACTCATACCTGCGTCTGCGGAGACGTCGTTGGGCCAGACGGACGCCACGGGCTGTCCTGTATCGTCAGCGCAGGTAGGCGAGCAAGACACCAAGCCCTGAATGAAACCTTCAGTCGAGCTTTACGATCCAGTGGTCTGCCGTGCGTCCTTGAACCCGTCGGGCTAGACAGGGAGGGCGGCAAGAGACCTGACGGGCTGACCTTAACTCCGTTCGAGAGCGGATGCATGCTGGTTTGGGACGCGACAGTTACTGACTCATTAGCCCCTTCAATGGTCAGTGCTGGCGCGGCCCGGGCTAGTCATGCTTCGGCTGTCGCCGAGGCAAACAAGGTAAGAAAGTACCAGAACATCGGGTACCCGTACAAGTTTTATCCCTTTGCCTTCGAGACCCTTGGCGGGCCCGGTCCATCCACTCGAAGTTTGCTACAAAAGGTCGGGAAACACCTGATTCTAGCCAGCGGAGACAAACGAGCGGGTGATTTTCTCAGACAACGCCTGTCGCTGGATGTGTAACGGGGTAATGCGGCCTCGGTTCGGGGCACTCTCCAGAAATGGCTGGTCCCTACACTGGACCCCCCGTAACGGTGCACACGTTCGCAGGGACTCAAATGTCATGTTCCCACCTTGAATGATTGATTACATTGAATAAATGCATTGTAGTATTATCAAATGTAATTGTTTTGGTCGGTTTGTTTATCTTTTTCATGGAGTAAGCATTATGATGTTTGTTTGTTTAATATTTAAACACAGCCTCTGTTTTGAGAACTAATTTGAAGTATGTTTAAGTTGGCCGCTTGTATACTCAACACCGCTAGTCCGATTTTGTAGGGAAATTGGGCAAAGAAACGCGATGGCATGTTCTTTCAGTTCACTAGCCCTTAGAAGATACTTAATAAATATTAGAAATGCTGTTGGTAAAAGGCTGGTCCCTTGTGGTGCACCAAGGTGTGAAGCACGAAGATGGCTCATGTTTATATTTTTGTTGCTGTTTCCTGTGATTTGTGCCTCGTTGCTTAAGTAAAAATAAAAAAATACAATCAGACCTTCAGTGAAATTTAGTTGTGTGAGTATATTAATTAGTATATTTTTATCTACTATCGAGATGAGTAAGAGCTAAATTGGTATTACATTTACTACGGAAGTCAAATTGCACCGGACTAATAAAGTGTGTATTGTCAAGATCTAGACGAATCTGATCATTGATAAATGGCTAAAAAATTTCTCTAGAAATGGAACGATGTGTTGTTGTGGTTAATCGACGTAATTATAGGTTATATCTGTATACTTCTGCCACAAAGTATGCTCGTCTGTGTAAGTTCCAGATCAAACCACTGGTTAGTAAATGCGTAATTTGGCTTTGTTTGTTTGGGCCGAATAGGGAAATGTTCCTCATACTGATTGTTTAGTCTATAACTAAAAGTAGAAGAGTTTGTCTGCGCAGAGTCACTGGTGATTATGTCAAACCACGTCTTTGTAGCTTGCGCCTGCTGAAATTCTAGGCGGAATTTTTTTTGAAGTTTCTGCGCGGTCTATTTTTAGTTTGCGTTCTGGCACATGGTGTACTTCTAGACCAGTTAATGCCGCAAAAATTGGTCGGTGATCGCGCGTGAGACCATTAATTTGTTCAATATGAGTTCGTCTTTGCGGATTAGAATGTTGTCCAGACAACTGCCGTTGTCAGAAGGACAAGTTATGGTTCTCAGGAGTGGGCAGAGACCATGCGACTTAATGTAGAGAAGGAATTTGGACGTTATATACATAATAGCTTTATTAACCGATGGTTGGTTTACAATATTGCGCGTACAGAGAAAGCACACACTCACATATACATATATTCATCACGGTTCTAAAAGTCGAGTCAACGGAACTGTTCTATCGCATCGTTGAAGGTGATATAAGTCACACTGTCTCCCGCAAAGTTTGCACAAGCATAACGAGGAAATTTCATGGAACTTCTCTCGAATACAGATCTTCAGGTGGAAGCCATGTACAGCGAATCGTGCAATTAGGTGTCTATTCTCATAGTTGCAGCGCTTCCATGAAGTACACGTCATTGCCTGGGTTTCATAAAAGAGCGGGTCAATGTCCGCCATCTTATTCTCCCATTCAGACATGTACTCATTAAAAGCTGCCGTTTTCGGTAACACGTGCATTTTTTGTAAATTCTCAACAAATAGCGGAGTCGACGCCAGTAAATAGACTAATCTGTTGAGACTAGTGCGGTGGACTCTTAGCGCCTTTTTTAGAAAAGCGGCCTTGATTTGGTCAAGCGCCTTAAAGTTTAAAACTTCGTCGGATGCGGCCATATCACCTGTATACCGTAAGAAGCAGTAGGCGCAATCTTCAGGTTATTGAGATGAACGGCAACGTCCATTGATAGTTTATGAGGGTCTCGGATACTATGAAAGGACTGTAGTCCTTTCCGAATTCGTTCATCAATGTGCCTCGAGAAGTTCGTACCTCGAGACGAGAACATAACTCCTAGGTATGAGAAGTTCGAGACAAGTTCTATAGATTTTGAACCTAACCGTAGTTCGTCGATTCCAGCCAATTTCCCTCCACGTCTAAATTTCATTGGCTCTGTTTTATCTATATTTATTTCCAACTGGTTTCGATGAACGTAATGCTGCAAGGTCGCAAGGGATTGTTGCAAATGGAATCGACTGCGAGAATATAGCACCAAGTCGTCTGCACACATAAGGACGTCTACCTGCGAGTGCCGACTCCGTATCTCTTCAGGAAGGTCTCTCACCAGCACCGAAAACAGCAGGAGGCTAAAATTATCACCTTGGGCAACACCAGTGGTCTGTAAGATCGCCATGTGTTTAGCGCCTCCGTCATCTATAATATATTGTCCTTCCTGTAAAATGCCTTTAATGAGCTCCAATATATTCAATGAGATCCTGCAAAAAGCCAGCTTTTCAAGTATAATTGTTCGTGCGGCCGTATCAAAGGCCGTTTTAAAATCTACAAATACAGCAAATAGATAAGCCTCTTTAGTTCGAAGTGCCCGTTGTATCGAATTTAGAAGTACAGCACATGCTGTCATTGTTGACCGGCCTCTTCTGAAGCCATGTTGTTGCTCCGGCAGCTTCTGTTAATCTCAAGAAAATGTTCTAATCGACGGGCTAGGATAGCCGATAGAAGTTTGTAGATTGCGCTCTTGTTTGCGATACCTTGGATAATTCGGACGTTATGTAATTTGATTTCAATATGTCGATTTTGTAATGCCCTAGGATATTTGTTAAGAAGTTTGATGGGTAACCCAGAAGTACTGTGTCTAACGCTAGTTTGGAATTATTCAACTTCCTTGAATTTCAGTTTGGCAAGCTGTCGTAAATATTTTCAGATGCATTTGTATGTTTAGTTATTTTATTATGTGACATTTTTCATTTATATCTAAGATACCTCCCCCTCCTCCACGAGTATTTAGTTTTCGAGATTGAGCTAAAATATTATATCCACGTATATTGTGCGTACGTTCTGTATTTATTTTTGCACCAACTCTCAGAAATTGCAACAAAGTCAAGATAGAGCGTAACCGAATCAATATCGTGTTTTAGATCATAGAATCTAGTATTGGCTAACATCCCTCAGAATAAAGTGACAAACAGAGATTTTTTTAAGGTATTTTGGTAAGACATTTATATCAGTTGCACATCGGTTAGGAAACTGGAAAAGTTGGCTGTTGCTTTCTTTTTGGTGTGAGACGTCCTCGTCAAACGGATTTATGTGTAGGTGTAAAAATTCAATGATGTAGTACACTTTATATTATAGTACTGGTAATGATTTTTGTGTCCTGCCTCGAACAATAAACGGTGCTGCACTGTGTCTTGTGCTCCCTTCGAAGTGGCTATATAAGCATACATACATATTTGTCCATACGTTACTTTTATGCTGTGGTGAATGTACATAGTTAGTAGCTAACATCTTATAGTTTTTAATAGATATTAGTTTTTGCTGTGAGTGGTTTGCCAATCGTTTGGAGGAGCAAACATGCGTCGGAGCCGGGTTCCCCGAGTGTTTAAAATACTAGAGGTACGAACATGAACTCGTTGGCAAGCTGGGCATATTGGTGAGCGTCCTTCACATCGAGGAGGATGAAAAGAACGAATGATCTGGTCTTGAGAGATTTCGAGGATTTTCGTCTCCTGGTCTACGGGATTTTTAAACATTTTTTTGTTAAACACTGTGTCCAGTAGACAAGTTGGTCTATAATATACTCGTATATATATATATATATATATATATATATATATATATATATATATATATAACGTAGACCTTAGCTTCAGAATGAGCGCGGAATACGCATGCTTCCATTGCGCGGGTACATTAATTTTTCCAACAGTCAAGTGGCCATGCCCGCCATATTCTCCGGGTACTTACGGGCGTAAAATTGCATCTATCGTGACAGATGATATGTGATCTGCGCGAACGAAAGAGCTCTGTAGCGGGCGCGATGTTCAGTCAGGAAACGCAGTCAAACATGCGCCGGGGTCTTCTTAGGCGACAAAGGGGAGGCGGTTGGTGAGAAAGCTTACCCGTGACCACCCGGTAAGGTGGGGACCACCACGGCTTAGGCGAACGATGGTTCAAGAGACTCCGAGAGATACCGCCCGATACGGCATTTGTATGATGGTGGATAGTTTCAACCTGATGATGAGGGCCTCATTTGTCATGTGCAATGAGGTGATGAATAAGTTCGGGGAGCTCCTGAAGGCCAACTTAAACATAACTCTTCTTCCACTTGTACCGTCCAATCCTGAATGGCGCAGAGCAAGGCGTCATTCGTCAGAGTGAGATTCACGAACGACCGGTGAGACTCCCCATACAGATGTAGGCTCATCGCTGGCGTTGGCCAATGATAGTCCCATTTCGGTCATCCAATCTAACAACAGATAGGGGCAGTCGAGAAGTTAAAGTACCCCGTCACCAGCACGGACTCGTGGGGGTAAGCCCGTATCGGCCGGTCAAAAACCCCTTGAACTCCGTCAGAGATTTATTAGGCGAAAAGTAACAGCTGTAAACGACAACTGACCCTGGCAACTTCGTCCGGGCAAAGCCTAAGCTTGTGCCGTAATCCGTAATTGCGAGAGCAGTACCAAACCCAGTCCACCAGACCGCGGCATCCGCTGTGTTGTCCATGTGCAGGTCCGGCGTCCGCCCGGCAATGGCCACATTCGTCCCTGTGAGGAGACACAGCCCCATGCGCTGGATACGAGAATAAGCGTCGAGAAGGTTGTGGACCCCTCGGCACCCATTCCGGTTTGCCAGTAGAAAACGAGTCATTTCTTAGCTGTAACCTCTCCTGTTAGTTACCCCCCCCCCCTCGTTAGCTGGGATGATGATTTTGGTGTGCTTCTCGCCGCGGTTCCGTATCCAGGGGACCGTCGGCTGATGAGCTTTGTGAGGGGCGTTTCGCCAGTTTATTTGGTTCGGCTGGCTTGTTAGCTGACTTACGCAATTGCAGTGGCTTGTTAGCGGCCTGCTTAACTGCAGCTTTCATCTTATCCGCTGCCTCCTGACGCCAAGCATGCAGCACCTGGGCCGGGAAGACTGGGCATCCTGTGGCCAGCCACATTACAAGGTATGCATTGCGGAGTGAATCAGTACATCACAGCCGCGCATTACAGGTTCGGGGGGGGGGGGACCCTGTGAAGCAAAAGAAGCAGGAAGGCTTGTGTCAATAACAATGCAAGGACGCGCTGCAAGCGTCTTCCCCGGGAGAGACATATAACAGAGCAGCTGTGTAAGCAGACGCTGCAGCTGCGGTCCCTGAGAGCTACCAATTGCAACATCTGCTTTACGACCTTCCTGTGAACTTAGACTAGAAGTTCGTCTATCTTGAGAGAAGGCCCGAGTGCGTTGGCTTCTCCGTGATCATCGAAGCTCTCTTAAGCCTCAGTCGCATGCAGGACCGCTCTCTCCGAGGCAGCTGCTTCAGTGCTAGTAGGGAGGGAAATTCTATGCGAGCCCCGCCAAAACTCCGGCGGTGTCAGAGACATTTCCCGCACTTGCAAGCACAGCTTTAAGCTCTCTGTCTCGATAATGCTCTCATGAGACGTAGGAGTCAGTCGAAGCACCTCGTGTGGCTAGTACATGACCCTGAAACTGTCGATGTCCTGCTCTGTCTTGACCGATGTAATCTTCGCTTTCATACATTCAATTGCCGTGAATGAAAGGGGTCTGGCGAATATCCATGTCTTTACTTCTTTTCAGCCTATTGGAGGGCCAGTTTAATAGCATCCGGCACGACTCAATCTTTACCTTCCTCAACTCGATCTTGATGTTTTGAGCTTAGCAAGCTCAACCACCTTTAATGACGTGTGTGTGATAGTTTTGATCTAGATCTTGAGGCTTGGTCAACAAGAAGGCGCATTTGGCTCGACTAGTACAGTCTTCAGTATGTGGTCACCACTAACCTAAGCGAAAACGTTTATGAAATTCGTTTGGCAGCGACAACGTTCTCCGGTGCGCCGGTAATGAAAGCTCATGTTGTATAGACCGCGCTTTTATTGCCGTTAGGTGTATTGAATCTAAGCCGGTGAGCCCCAAACCTTTCGCAGACATGAGTTGCTCCCAGTTTGACAGTAATGTTTGCCACGATTCTACGGAGGATTAGGGATGACGAATGGGCAAAGTGACCTATTCGGTACAAGGCGGCTACCAAAAAGGCAGATGGCCTTAGGCACCGTAGCACTCGTAAAGAAATCTACTACACTTGCTAGCTCGCATGACGATATTCGCATCAATCGCGGCGTGGAGATCTCTGAGATGATGCAGCAATAAGCCATTCATGCCTACAGGACCCTGCATCCGTGGCTGGTAGCTCGGCGTCGGGTGGTTTCGGTAGCATGTCGAAATCGTCCGGCTCCCTGGTGCAATTCAAAGAAATTTTCGCAAACGCATTGGTCGCACAAGACACACGACGTCGACGACTTCGTTTACACTACGAAGGTAGCGCACGCCTGATGGCAGCGTCTAAACACCGTAGGCGCAAACACCTTGAGTAGAGCGAGCAAGATGGACCTTTCGGTGTTCCATCTTAGGGCGACGATCTCGAGGACGACTGAGGCGTAGGAACGAGGAACGTGCTTTCCTGCTCTGGGCGGTGCCGGATTCATCCGTGCCGTCGGTTTTTCTATCATAGTGACCGCGGGGTAGTCGGATTTGGCTTTGCAAAAGACATGTTCACCGGTGATAATCTTGCTCTGGTCCCACATAATGGTAAATCAGGGAACAGAGGGAGGCTGATCTGTGCGTACCTCCACAGCTTGCGCAGGGGCCCTTGACTAGGGTTAATTCTGTCACTTGCGCAATTCACACATGTAATTTTGCCGCGACGATGCGTGATTATGTAAACGCTGGCAAGCAGGACGTGCCGACTTAAAGCGCCTACCAGGACGTGCCGTCGAAACACCCTTGAAGTTGAGCAGCACCCTTCTTGTTTGGATGCCTATTTGTCTATATATATATATATATATTCTCTTTCTTGTTTTCAAAGTGGTCAGGCGTGATATTTTTTTCATGAGATAGGCATTGTGGGATCGCGACGCGGTGATCGATCGGACATTCGGCTTGGCGTTGTCAGTCCACCAACTACACGGCTACCTATATGTCTAAGGGTTTGTCACAGCACAACAGCGGAATTTACGTCAAACTTAAACTTCCCGCTCTTGTTAGGGCATATATATATATATATTCTATATTCTCCTTTTCAATGTGACCAAGTGATATTTTTTTCACGAGATAGATATTGTCGGAACGCGATGCGGTGATCGATCGGGCATTTGGTTTAACGTCGTCACCTTGCCAACTATGCAGCCGATCGTCCGAACCGATACGGCTGATGGTACCTCTATCAGCTCTCTTTTCCGTGGCAGCTCTTTTGCGCAGATGAACAACAAGTAATAATCAATAGTTCTAATCACAAGCACCTCATACTCAAAACCGTTTCTAATGTTATCCACAACATGCTTCTTGCGGATAGCGAATAGATCCCAGAAATATTGTTTCACTACATTAATAAATTGGTGTCTTCTGGTGTAAACTCAAGCTTCATGCAATAAATTCGCAAAAGCAACTTTCATTAGAACTCACAATGTCACATGCTATAAGCTCTTGTACGTCTTAGAAATTCCTATAAGAAATGAGTTAATTGCGTACATGCAGGCGCCCACTTCCATGTGTTTAACTTCATTAATGTATCTACCGATAAGACATATTTCTAATGAACTGACAAAAGCTGATGCGTTTATGCAATTTTTTTCTTGATTTACTTTTTTGTACTAGTTACCGGTGCGAGGACTACTAGGGACAGCTAGCTGCAGAGATTACAACCGGATATAGAAAAATGCAAACCTTTTTAATCAAGTCAGAGTTATGTGCACTTGGGCATTTTGAGAGATATGGTGCTTACTCCTCTATTTGTCGTTTGCTCTTGTTGTTGATCTAACCACTGCCCTCAAGGGCTAGTAGCTGTGTAAAGTGCCTACTGAAGATGAGATGCTGATATCGACGCTTGTAGCCGTGACAACAATGAGGTAGTAACGGTGATGCTGATAGTGATGGTACGCGACGGAAAGTGACCGCCAACCGTTGTACACGCGGCCGGGGGCAAACGTTGGCTTCGTTCCTTCTCAAGGCTGTCTTTGGCGGCGGTGGCTTCGTTCTCTGTCGTCGTCGTTGTCCTCGTCGTAACGTTGTGACAATATTATCATATGACACAGCTGGTCAGTCGACGCTGCCAACCTCGTGCGTCGTCGCCAGTGGCTCTCGGTCGCCCGACCGACCCATTCTTTCATAGCTTTGTCGTCCGATTTCGTATGGCCTGATACATAGGCGCATGGTCGGGCGATCGCGTGATCCAATCAGCTGCCGCTATTGCATGCCGCGACTGTCGTATTGCCTGAATGTGGTGTACGTTTGGGGCCCGCTGCCCGGTCACTCGGGCGGTTGTGCCACGCTCGCGGCTTGGCCTGACGCATAGTCAGTCGCTCGCAACTGTCTACGTAGCTTAAAGGGCGGAGTTTCTTCAGCCGTTAGACGCCCTGCGCCTTCCGGCAGCGGCGGCGGCGACGTCCGTAGTAATAGTAGATGCTGCTAGCCTACACTGACTGGCCTAAGGCTTCTTGCTTCGCTAGACATGCGTCGATTGCTTGCGTCGCGTTGCGCGGCACTGCCCACATGCGCGCGTTCTGTGCGTATGATTGAATCGCTGCTCTCCGTTGTTGCAACCAAAGCAAGCAGCAGCAGCAGCAACGCTAGAGAATTCAGTAAACCAAGCTAGCAGCTATGCTTCGGCTGAAAAAAAAAGCGGCCCACGCCTAACACGTTCTTCGCTCCTTTTAGTCGTGCTTCTTATTTTTATTTGTGATTTCCCTTAGTAGTTTTTCGTTGCGTGGTTCAAATCGTGTGCGAATCGCGCGAGTTTTGTCAAGTCGTTCAGCTCTTAGCAATGTTACGTCGTATGTCTTATGTTGTTTCAATAGGCTAATGTGAGAGTAATTGTTGGCAAGATCACATCATCGAATAATGCAGGCAGTGTGGACCCATTAGAACATAACATCTACAATCTTTAGCGATGTGCTAAGACTTTCTAGCGTTCCCAGATTGTACATGCCGCTGTATAATGTGAGGCGATACGTGTGTGATCAAACACAAACTGCTAGAACAATTTTGCTACTGTTACTGACAAAGTCAGTAAGTATCATAAGCTCCACCGTAATATGGTGACTCTCGAAATGTGACCTATTACAGTGTTTAGAAACATATTATCGACAACATGCCGAGGTTGCATGATATTTGTGACTGTAGCGGCGACAGTTTATCATGCAGTAGTCCTTTACGTTGTGTCCTTGTCCTCAGCATTTGAGGTAGCAAGTTTGGGTTGGTCGCGCTGCGGTGCAATGCCTAACCGTGTAGTTAAAACTTAGACACAGTGAACACTGTAGTACCGAAGACCATTTCGTCTACGCGGCATCAGGTCCAACTGAGGTGTATATATAATTTTAAACAAAATTAAGGAGGTTGTTTTTAATTCTAGACCATTCCCAGTCCTTTACAGGCATGAAATTCATCCTAAGACATATCCTCAAGACACCGAGGGCCGGACATATTGATATATCTAGGGCATGTTGAGATACCATGATAGATGACAACTATGACTAGCAGACTAGTCCGCTAGACTACACCGTCACAACCAAAAAATATATACCTTGTCGCTTGCCCGGGCTTTCTTTAGGGAGCCCAGAGTGAGCGCCAATTTTGGTCCGTGGTAAGCTTGTGAGAATGTCTTTCGAGTCAGCGGACTCAGCTAGGTCTCGGATTATGGTTACGGACAGCTTTAGTTTGTGAGATCGTTTGGGTTGTCGTTTTCAAAGATGCTATCTCCTTTGTTTGTTAAGGAAATTGCCAATGAAATTGGGAGTAATAACTTGCACAATCAGTGGGTTTTGCCTGTAGCTGTTCTTGATGCTTTTTTCACCGTCTACTGCAACTTTCGCTGGGTCCATGTTGTTCTTAAGTGCACGTGCAGCGTCAGCATATGACGCATTGCCTGATCTTATGACAACTGTGAAGATAAAGCCAGACTTCTTCCTGTTCTTTTTGTCGTGAGCTCATTCAATTTTTTCCGGTCTTTAAATCGGATTGCTATTGCCATTCCTGGGTATTGCATGAGGGCTTGCTCCAAAGCTTTACTCATGAGAGTGACGTCGGCTGTTGCCGGGATGGCTACTGCCGCTGCCTGGATGTCTCTTGTCTTAAGGAATCTGCAGAGACTGGTCGCTGCTTCTTTTAGGACCTGCATAGAGAACTGATTTTCGTTCTCTTTAGCGTGCGATCATCCTTGCGTATGGTGCATGTGTTAGGGGCTAAAGTGTTTTTAACTCCCTTAATCGCAGGGATGTATCGATTCTTCTGAAAACAAGACTTCCCTTCCTCAAGGTACGGCAATGCATCCTGCAATCCGGCGAGTTGCGGCGATAGTGGGTTCATGAGGTGTTCGTCGGACTTTTCTGACAGCAGTAAGGCTCTTGTTGGAGCCTTGCCAGCAAAGATGCTTGTCGTGCTGAGGCTGGTGGCAGTATAGGTGCGCGCAGGCCATTCCTGTTGCAGAAGGTCTGCGTGTAGTTTGTTGGTTAGCTTCTCTTTGAGAAAGGAGAGTTTGTATCTCTGCAGCTACAACTTGCTTTGTATCTCTGGCGGTGAGAATTGGTTGGTATTTATTTCAACGGACTGTCTCTTTGTTCTAGTGGCGGAGCAACTGGGTGAGAGGGGAAGAGCTGTGCGGGCGTGCACCTGTCGGGCCCAAGTCTTGATCTGAGTTAGCGCTTAGATATCCCCGTCCTTTAGTCAGCTGATGTGCGAATATTGCCCGCACTTGCTATTCTGTCGGTTTAAACCTGTCGCGTGACGTTAAAATTTTCAGCGCGCTTTTGCTCACGAATTCTCGCGCGCGTGGCGCCGTTCGAGTTGCTACACGCGGCGAAGTTTCAAATTGTACGTGATGGCGGTTCAAATATGCACGTAATGGTGTTCGGATTGCCGCACGTGGTGTCGTTCGACTTGCCGCCTGCTATACTAGGTATTCGAACGTACGAAATTGGAAATTTCTCCCACCCGAAGAGTTGTTCCTCTCGCGGATGAATAGTCTGGAGCTCGATGCTGGCCTGCGGTGTCGGGAGGTAGTGGTTGCGTTTGTCGCAGAGGCGGTGGGCTCTCACCATCACCCTTTATCACGGAGCACTCACAAAACACGTTTGTGCGCTACGGCGGCCGGGTCGAGACTATGTATACACACACCAATATATATATATATATATATATATATATATATATATATATTAGATGGGTCAAAAAGTTCTTAGCATCGCCTTTCTACAATGTCAAAAAATGTCATTCCGACTAGAGAGCCGGAGAGAGACGTTTTTTGGATGCAACAAAGCTAGGAATAATGTGGATATGTTTTGAATTGCGAAATGCTTTTGTAACAGGTCACGCAACCGTAATAGGCCAGACCTTCCAGAATGTTTTTTAAGGCTTAACTGCAATGATAGTTAAAGCTAAAATATATGATGCAAGCGGACCGTTCTATTTCAACACTATTATTCGTTTGGAAACCTCAAGGAGTAAAGTTTTCGGACTGATCCTCTGCCAAGATTTAACATCCACGGAACTGCTTTTCACATTGCTCCAAAGACGGACCCCCATAAATACAAATGTGCAACGCTGGGGCTCGAACCCGCGCACCTATGTGTGGTCCACCGGTTGCGAGGCGCAGACTTAAGCCACCACGCCACCGGGCTCGACGGAAACTATAGTCTGTCGCGCCGAAACCCGGGACCGGACACGCTGCCTCTGAAGCCGCGGCGGCCAATTGCCGAAACTACCAGTAGTATTATTCCGAAAAGAGATACCAGAGCGACAATTATGTAGTATGCCTCGTAGACTAACATTTAGTTCTAAAGGTTTGCAAAGTTTTGTTTGTGGTATAAAGACTATTGAGGATCGTTAAACTAAATGAGTGGAGCTTCGGGTAGACTGTACTGAGCAATAAAAATTACGCGCTCTTTGCCTGTCAATTGATTGTATTCCGTGCAACAAACGCTTTGATCCGCCTAGTATAAATGGTGTCTGTCGAGCCCGGTGGCGAATTGCATTTGCCTGTGCCTTGCGACTGGTGAAGGTGCACGGGTTTGATTGCACATTGCATTTATGAGGTCTGTCTTACGCGACAATGCGAAAGTAAATCCGTGAACGTTAAATGTTGGCTTAACGTCAGCACGAAAATAATATTAGTGTGTAGTGTGATGTAATTAAATAATATTGTAATAATGTACTTTTGTAGTGAACTGAACGTGAAAGATAAATAAATATAAAGCATCACCCAATCTCGATTTTTGCAAACTGTTTTCAATACGACAATTTTTTAACTAGCCAACGTTGGATATCTAGCAGACTGTCAAGCACAAATTTAGTTTTGCCCGGTGTTCCAAGACACCGTGTGTGCGACTACTTGTTAAAATCAGTATACTAAGTGTCCTGATGAGATTAAACGATGGAATAAAGTCGATACATATACTTGTTCAATTCGGTGTCGTGGTCGCTTACAACTTGGTGAACATCGACGGACATTCTAGTTAAAGCCAATGTCATGGTTGGTAGGAACGTGTCTGTAAACGACTACCACATTTTGTCCTTTTTTGCAGAAACTTCAAGGCAGTGTTTGAAAAATGACATTGTTGGCTAACCATAGTAAACGTACTCTAACGTGCAAACTGACGCTCTGCGCTATAGGAAGAAAACGCTCATTAGTATGCCGTGAGTGTCACCTCTCGTATAGTTTCGCTTGTCTGCCCATATGACCGCAGTAACAGCGTACCAAAACTGACTCTGTCCAAAAGACCAGGCCAGGTGGTACGCTGTAAGCCCAAGCGTCACGGCTGGCTTTGAGCTGCTGCTACTTTTGACGCCGTCATGCTGGTATCCTACTTGGCACATCCTCTGTCTAATCAAGTACGCCAAGTTTCGTCTGTTCATCTGATCCTCTTGTTTCAGCCCAGAGAGAAGTCTGTCACAGAGAAACGAGGAAAAACTCCCGCCGCTAAGCTAAAAGCTGTCTCGGATACTATCTAGTGTCTATACTCGGTTGTCTCGCCTACTCCATACGTCACGTACCCTACCGGGGCGCGGCCCCCGACTTACGCAAACATTGATTGCACTTTAGCCTTGTTTCTTTTCGTCTATTTCTATTTATCTCGGATATATATATTTATATATATATATATATATATATATATATATATTTATATAAATATTTATATATATATATATATATATATATATATATATATTTATATATATATACATACTATTTTTATCATACTTCACATTTTCATACAACATATTTAGCCTACCATTAGCCGCAACGCTACTTCGAAGTGGTTGCTATGTCGTTCGACTGCCGACTTGACAGTGACCTCGACAAATAACGCCAGTTTAATACGTGGTTCATTAATACGTTGCATTCCTCCAGCCAATGCTTCATCGGGCTTCGAACTTCAAGTTCTGTGTAGCAGTCTGCGAAGTCGGTCAAAGCGGCAGTTCTCATGCGACTCGTCATTGTGACACGACCGTGATGCAGCGGACCGTGATGCAGACAATTTCCAGCTCGCACCCGAAGCGATTTGACCACCGAGAATCATACAGTGCATTGCAATCACGCATTGGGCCAGCAATAGGGTCAGTGAGAAATTGCGTTGATGCCACGGTCGCTGCTGCTGGCAATGCCTGCATCGGTCATCATCACGCTGTTTGTTCGACCGACCGACCGACTAGCTTGGATGACCGGTGACCCGAGCCAGGCAAGCCGAGGGGCGTCCTTGTCCGGCACCTCAAAACGTTGCCCAAATATGATTGCAGCCGCCCTAGGCCGCCCACTGCCAATGTCGACTTACGAACAGCAGCCGGAGTCGGGGACATCGCAGGCCGGCCAAAAACGACGGAAAGCAGCGATTTACACTCAAGAGTCCTCCTCGCTCGCGGTGGCTTCGCTCGAATCCTGTTGAATCTCTCAATGCAGCAATCGCCATCTCACTATGCGTATCTCCCTTTCTCCCTTTCTTTTTACATCACCATCTATCTCTTGCTTCGTGTGTCTCTCTCTCTTGCTTCAACCCTTCAATTTGAGTTCTGCTGCTGCTGCTGCTGCGGCCGCTGCTGCTGGTGTTGCCAGCTTCTCCGCGCTGGCAGCGCCTCATTCCCCTCGACTTTTTGCGGCGCTTGCTCTGGTCGGCGCTTTCTTCTTGACGCAACTTCGGCAGGCGCGACTACTACGTACTTACACGCCCCACATCGCACTTTTGGGACTGTGCGTTGTGGGGCCCACGCCTCTGCCGCCTGTGTTTTAGCTCAAGCGACCGACCGCATTCCACGCCGAAATCCTTTTCCCGCAACAACCCGTTGCAGCCTCTGCCTCCCCTCCGCTCCCTCCCCCCGCACACGGTACGAACGTCGACGAAAAGTCCCTCTCTGTTTCTTGTATCGAATTTGGAATATATATCTATACTTTGAGACGTAAACTAGTGCGTCCCGTCGTTTTGTCTGCTTCGGTAGTCATTGTCTTGCCCATATCCTATATGCGTTTCTTCTCCCCCCTCGTCCGCCTTCTTGGCGAGAACTTCCCTGCCGTTCTCTACTTCGGATATGTCAATAGCTTTCTTCATTTTGCTGCATTTCTGCGTTTTTCTCCACTTTTGGTTTGGTTACTCTCTTAGGTTGTACGTCGTTTCTGGGTGCTGTTCGAAGAACAGCAATTGACACCGAGATTTGCTGAAAGACTGAGGTACCGGTGCACCTGCTATCCGAGAGCGTGCGCGTGTGAGTGTCTTTATTTTTGCCCTATTTCGTTGTTTTCGCGGATTCGGCTGAAAGCGGTCAAGATACTGTGCAATATAGGTGCCCATCCGTGTGCTATACCCATTGCGCTGCTTGAGCTGCAACTTTGTACGACCATTGATTGATCTAACATCGCCATGTTTGGCTGTCAAGCTCCGACAGTTGCATACTGACTGTACCGGTGGTGCCACTTAAGACAACTGGCCTTTTAAGCTCATCGTTATCGGTGTTGTGATCTTTAGAAACAATAGCAACATTTATAGCGCCCGAGTGGAAATAGGAAGCCCGAAGAAAAAAGAAGCGAAGTTCACGACGTTGACGATTGAAATCCGACTAGTTGTTCTACAAAACTCTGAACTAAAACAAGCGCATGGGCAAGAGAGATTAAGAGCTAAAATTACCTAAAGAGAGAAATAGTACTCACATGGATGCATCCGTGAAGGCTTGTTTTTTGTTTTGCAGTTCGATGGGTGTGCGGGGCGTTCCTTATTCACAATCACAGGACACTTGAACCAGAATTAGCAATCTATTGGGATAATAATACATTGTAGTCGAAACCTGCAAAAGTTTTAAGAAAGCCCAATACACTGTCGGGTGTACACTCTATATTCGAAAATGCGTTTTAAATGCCTTCAGATCTGACGCAGACCAAAAAACATCAAGTTGCTTTTGCGCAACAGTTTTTGAGGACATTTAGATATAGCACTCAGCCTAGCTCCTCGAAATTGATCACAGATGGTAACACCTGAGCACACGTTTGTACCCGAAGAGCAAATTTGGTTACATGTATGAGCAGGGGCCACGACGAACATGAAGCGCCAGACTCAGCCACGAACGTGACGGTTGTCATTTATCAGCAGGAGTAAGGCTTGGATGACAACAGAAGTCAGAGTTAAGTACTGTTACGTACTATTGCTGCACGTGGACAATGAGAATGGCTCCACTTCAGTCTCGAGCAACCCTGTGAGTTTAGCCTGCTGAGGTCCTCTAAACGCAACTCCACTCTTAAATTGCACTCTCCATACAACCTATTACTATAGGCCATCCAGAGAAGTGGCGACTGCCACTCGGATCACTCGGCTGGGGTCACTCACGGGTTACCCCAACGTTCGACGTGCTTTGTCAATCCACAGGGACCCCTATGGGGAGAACTCTGCGACTCTGATCCCCAGAGTGCGTATTTTCTACTGGGTGATGTCGGGTTGTCCTCGTCTAATTTCATATCGGTCAATCAACTAGGTCAAGGTATTCGTTGTTTGTCAGCTCCGCCACTCTCCGCGTTTAAAGGGTGCACGCCGATTCAGCAAACGGCAAATGAAAAGCGAGTTGTTTTTTTTCAAGACGGCCCGGTTCTTTTTTGACGCTCTTGTAATAGGCATTGCAGGTACGTCACGGCGCTGCGATGTTGTCCTTCGAAAGGCGGGCCTTGAATGTGCTCTCCCGCCAGTCCTGTCAAATGAGGTTGGACACCGTTCTCAAGCGAGGGCAACGCTGCCAGTGGACTCTTCAATGAGCTTTGCCCTTTCTAGATGTAGCTGCTCTTCGGCTAGCTTTTCTGACAGCTTTCTGTTTGGCGTTGGTCTCTGCCATGTGCCTGAGAGAACTCACGTGGTCTGCTTCATCAGCTTTGTGCGTAATTTTACACAGTAACATGTATATATGGGTGCATTCTCATGTATGTCATGAGCATTCTAATAAAATCCAATTTCAAAACTGTTCTGATCATATATATGTTAATCTATTAGATATATGCACTATTGAAGACAACGAGCACACGCGCATGTATACAATGTTAGTTTTTATGCATTTATAGATAAATCAGTACGTAATTTCTCTAACAGCCAATAAATATGCTTAACACATTACCGTATCTTGAAAGCAATCAAACATCGGCAAACACCAGTGGAGTCCGAAGGCGGCTACCTTTCCAAAAAATTTTCCTACATGACCCAATGGCGCACACTGTGCATTTCTATGTGAGAGTTTACAATCGGCCGCTAATAGCACCAATCTGAATCGATCGGAATCGTTAAAATATAGTTTGTTATAGTGAATATCCATCTAGCGAGCCGCTACAAAAGTAATTTGTTCACCGTGCTATAGGAAACAGGCTCTTTTATTGCACAACAAGGGAACAACGCCGTATCTGAAACAGCATGCTCTCTTTGCGACTTTTAGTCTCCCCGGGGTGACGAGGCCTACAATTGGAGATACGCCTTTGGTGGCCGGCGGAAATCTACCCGTCATCAATATTAACCCAGGCGTAACCCTATCACAACAAGTCAATTTTAGATTGATATTTAATTCATCTAATGGATAACCTGTTCCCTCGAGGAACGTCGGCGCTAATACCCGTTCGTAGTTAATGCACGTTTCTATCTAAAACATACGTGGCTAGGATTAGTTTGTTAAGAATGTATATTTCCTGTTTCGATTTATTTTTTCTCTTTTTATCTAACTAAGTTGTAGTTCGCCTACCAAATAAATAAAATTAATTAAATAATTTATTGAATTCTGACATTTTGAGGAGTTTAGCTTGGTAACATGTGCTTAAAAAAAAAAATATATATATATATATATAGTGTGTGTGTCTATGGAAGAAATACCAAACTCAGGTGTATGGCAAAACTCGGCGAGAAAAAAAATTGTTATTGTAAATGGGTCTTTCATATAGGAGTGAGACGTAGTTTTCTTGCATTGTGATTTTAGAGTGTCCCGATCTAAACTGATTAAATGCACGATTTTGAGAGAACGCATACCACAATTGAAAAATAAAGCCTACTGGCGCATTCAGAAGAAACTTACCTTTACTGCTTGAGATATACTTAGTCTTAGCTAGAACAGGAACTATTGTGAATTAAGATGAGTTCGCAATATTATATTATTTAGAGAGATAGATAAAATAAAAGCAAATTTTGTGAAGTATATGCTAGGACTGCCGCGAAACGCTTCAACAACGTTGGCGCTGGAACTATGCCAGAAGCGAACCTTTGTGGAAGACCTTATCCTGGACAAATACGATTTCAGCGCGCTGGTCGTAGAGCAATATCGCGCTTACAGAGAAAAGCGTAATTTGAACTTTGCCATAAAGATTTTCACCGACGGTTTCGCACTCACGACAGACCGTTGGAAGCGGGGAATGCAAGCAAACAGACGCATACTCTGTAGACTTACCTGGCATGGCTATCGCCAATAGATATGCCTAACAGGGTACTGTTTTAAAATAGAAGACTGTGTATGTAAACATTGTAGCACATGTAATTTTGACCGATACCACATACTGCAATGCAAGGAAATAGAAGCTGGTTCAATGCATGCAGTAGTGAAAGATGCTATTAGCCTATATGAATTTTAGGTATCTACCAATTTCTGGTGAAATAAACTTGTATAATATTATATTATTGCACTTTTGCTTGTTCGAACTTTCACGCCAAGTTCTAGAAATTGTTTCCATAATATGTGCACAACCAATACGTTTAATATGTACGTCGTAAGTGAATCATTTCGGTATCAAACTGGTAGAACTGACGTCTCTCTCTCTATATATATATACAAATATACACATATATATATATGAAAATAATAAACTAGCAGCACAAATGGGTGGGGCTGCCAAATCTAAGATGGGGCGGTAGTCAACGCTACACAACATGTCACGTTGTCGCAGTATGATACCCGATTCTTTTTGACCAACAACTGGGACGGTATCGATGCGAGTGAACTGTGGTTCCAACAAAATAGTGCCAAAAGCCACACAGTATATCGATTTTTTGAGAACGAATTGCGCCGGACATGAAAATGGAGGGACGTCCGCTTCCGTATTAGTGCGGAACGCTTTTCTTGCGTTTTGCCTTGTGAAGTAGGTTCAGTCAAGCGGGTAGTAAGGTCGGTAATAAAGGTATCTAACTTCTTAAAATACCGCAATTACAATATATGTAAGTGTACATATATATATATATATATATACGTTACCAGCGACAACGATGACGCTGGCGGCAACAGCACCATCCAACTAACTTTTTTAGGGCTTTGCATTATTTGGCTAACCTCAAAATGGTTGACGCAAATTCCTCAGCGGCCCAACAACCCCTTAGCCCTTTCCCCTTCTTATCCTATGCAGCGAACCACCTTCTCAACAACCTCGGCCATCAGCAACAGCAGCGCTACGACCGCAATACCACAAAGTCGCCACCACTACCACCACTACAACAACAAGGGACGCTGGTTAAAATCGACCACTACTCGACTTCCCCGTCATACTGGCGTTAGCGTGGCGGCTGGCTGGCTCCACTGTTATGGTTCATCGCCTCGTACTGGGCGACTCTCAGAAAAGGGCTATGTGGAACGAAACCATTTGCCCCCGTCCGCTCGCTCGCCGCGCAAAACGGTCGGGCGGCTCGGGCGGCTCATGCTACGGGCGGCAAGAACGCCTCTACGCGCCACCCACGCCACGCTGCGCTTTCGACTCGGCTCCCTGACCACCCCCTGACCACTCCTGCTGCCACATCCTTGTTGTTGGTAGAAGGGGCGGCTATGGGGTGCGCACTTTTCGGCGGCGACTGCGGCCGTGGTAGCGGCGGTGGCTGCCGCAGGATCATGACGACATTCATGATGATATGTTAATAGCGCAAAGTCACCACCACCACCACCACAACCACGCTATGATTGTCTGTGTATGAGGATTGGTGGTTGTATGGGTGGTGGGCGGTTGGGTTAGCTGGGGGTGTATGCTACGCCCAGTGCGCCTATGACATAGTCTACTACCGTTATTGCTACTACACCTACTACTACTACTACCATTATTGCTACTACTACTACTACTACTACTTCTAGTAATGCTACTACTACTGCTATGCCGCACGCCTAGAATAACAATGACGCCTCCAGTCGCGACCGGCCGCCTCCTCGACCGCCCTAGCTGGTCAGGTCGCAATGCAAATCGACGGACGACAGATAACCATCATCACGGCTACTGCTGCCGCTGCCGCTGCTACTGCAAATGCCCTAAGCAAATATGTGCGAGCGTGCGTACCCGCCTGGCTGGCCTGCGGCTGGTTGGGTTGGCCGTGAATGGAGCGGCCAGTGCCAGCGGCCGCGCACGCGTGTATACCGTGGAGCGAAGTGTACGCGCCCAGGGGGGTGACAGTATGTTGCCATTTGCGCCGGTCCGTTGTGGGGTGCTTTGGTGTTTGGGTAGCGGCAAGGGGGTGGTTCGCTGGAGCTTTGGTGTTTGGGTAGCGTTTGGGGGTGGTGGCAGGGCGGGGGGGTAAACAGTGGGTTGCTGGCTGGTTTGCGGGCTCAATCTATGTCGGCGGCCGTTGTTGACCAGACGACCACCCGAGCGAGGAGGCAAACCAAGCGGCGGCTTGGTTCGAAATTATGATCCTCAAAACGATGCGCCGATGTGCTTCATCAGATATCAATATGCGCTACGGCCCGGGCCAAACGCTCTACGGTCACGCGCCGCTCTCCTATACCTTCCACACATTGTCCACCTCCCACCGGCCAACGTAGAGACAGACAAACAGACCGACGGACACACGTACAGGTAGAAGAGACCGCCGTCAGCCGAAATGCGTCAGTGTCTTTTGTATCGCAAATTTTAGGTCGCGTCGCGTACGCGCTGACTATTGACTTTCTAATTTCGAAACAAGCTGAATCGACGCAAAAGACACAAAACTGATACTTGCTCTCGCAGCCGTCATTGAACTGAATAGCTTCTTTAAGCGGCTAAATTCACAAGTCTCAACTCGTGTCAGCGATTCCCGTTCCTCCCCATGTTTCTTCCTCATGGTGTTGGTTATTACGATAGGCGTCTCCGTCTGTGAGCCGTTCTGATGCACGCAGTGTGGTTGGCGGTAAGTTCTGATGGTCTACGCCGGTAAAACTGCCTAAATGATCCCGGCAGGCACACAAGACGCGCGGAGCTCAATGGAACAGTAAGAAGGGCACTGAAAAAGCAGAAATACCATCCACACTCGAGCTCAAAGTCTGAGTTGAAGCAACGACAAGTTGCCACTTTATGGGGTTATCATACTACTCTATAATTATTTATTAACACCCGGGCTGGGCAAGTGTGATACTACTCCACAATATGACAGCAAAAGTCTTGCCTGGGAAGTAACTATCTCATGCACTGTGGATTATCATATCACAGCTCTGTTGAATGTGGATGTGCTGAAGAACACACACACATACAGAAAAGCAAAGTATCTTAAGCTGCCAACGTGTTGGCACTTTTTGCTTATTGCTTTGGAGACGGTGGGTTCTAATAATGTCGGCACTGCATGGTTTTTAAGGTTGTCAAACATGCGGGGATATTACGGGCGACCAACAGGAAGCGATGTTCCTGAGGCAGGTTGTGTCAATGGCTGTTTGTAAAGCAATCGCGGCTTATGTTATAGGCGGCATGTGCTAACACATAATTAACTGACAATAATAAAAACGTTCATTCAATACAAGTGTAATAATTAAACACTATAATTTTATTTAAACACTATTAAGCAGAATAAATATATATGGTGACATGATATTAGCTAGAGATGATGAACAAAAACAATTCGAGATTATATAACTGAAAACCGGCAGGGTAAGATATATAATAACGTGCCATGATAAACATCAGGAATATAGTTACGCCTTCAACAAAGCCCCTTACCAATCAAGACTAGCAATAGGTGGGTCCAACTATGTTTGGACTCCCCACCTCCAGATAAAACTTGAAGAAATTGCGACGATTGCGTGAAAAATAGTATTACTTTTAGCCTGATTGGCAGCAAATAAGGTGCGTTAAAGGTTTTCTTAAACACAGTTTTGAGTTTACACTAGGCGTAAGGTAACCACTTACATTTGGCGTTAGGTTCTTGCAAGGGCACTCCTGTTGACAAGCTTCTTCTTCTTCTGACAAAGCTGTCGTCTTTACTCAAATCGAACCAGCGAGCGTTTAGTGATAGGCCATTTGTCCTCGATCTACTGCCCTAGCTACCAAGCCAAGTGTGTGTGTCACGCTTGTAGTAATCCTATTTTGACTTGATGATGCCCTTATGGCCGCCTTGATATTGACGCCTTTTTCATTACCAAGGTCTGCGTGACTCAAACCATTCCATGCCCACAAAAAGAGAAGGGTGTGAGCTCAATGCTGAACAGAAAGCCTCGGCAGCTCTCCCCGCCCTTCCCCCCCCCCCCCCCCCACCGCAGACAACCAGGCTAATCGCAATGCAGGCTCTAAAAGTGGTTTCGTGTTTGACGCAGATGATATGGGGAATGCTTGGTCGCTTGGTGCAGCTGCTGCAGGCGGCAGGAACAGCTTGCATACATTTCAATGAGAGTACACAACACAAACAGAAACGAATGGACGGCCGACGAGATTCTGCAGCTTGCCGCGTCGCCGAGCGTCGAACGACAATCGCCGCTGAACAACTGCCGACGGCAGCCTTTCTCCGTCCGCCCTGCTGTTTCGGTGTATCGGATCTCCTTTCGGTGGTGGCAGGATTTATCGATTATGGATCACGTATTCATGTCCACGTTGGCTTTCCTAATGAACGTTGCTGCGCCGTGTATGTATACGCCGCTGTGTGTACCTGCGTATCTGCCTGTATGTAGCCTGCATGTACATACAGACATACATACATGTCTGTATGTATGTCTGGCTTGCTGGCTGGCTGACTGGTAGCTGTAAACTGTGTTTTGCCTGTTTTCTGTTAGCCGATCGTTACAGGCCTGAGGCGACCAAGACCGTCGGGGACGCGGCAAACGCTGTCACGAGCTTTCACCAGCGGTGCAGCGGGCAATAGAAGAAACGGGTAATAGAAGTGCACGATTGTGTCCTAAGTCATAACTCTTCGAAGCTTACGAAGCTTCGTGACCGTAGTGTTTTTTTTTGTTCTGCATCTAGACCGCTGATCATGTATGTGAACGGATTTCGGCTAGCCAGTGCGGCCAAAGCTGTGAAAACTATACTACTGTTACTGCCCCCACTGCTTGCCGTACCTTGTACATGTTGTCCCGGGCGGGGGGCGGGGGGGACTAATGCTAGATAGACGATGGACTGCGTTAGCAAGTGTGGTGCATTTGCAAGTCACTCTTAATATATATATATACATGTATATCAAATACAATACATATAGATAGTGGCTTATACGAAAAGAATAGGAGCCGTATTGGCACAGTTCTGTTGATTTTACTAATTACGTGCCCCCTCAACTGTCGTATGGCAAAGTCAATATACATTTTCTAGACAGAGAAAAAGTCAAGATGGCTGTCAGTTATTGTCAGTAATTTATGTACTGTCAGTTAATAATATGCTGATCTAGCTGCAACGTATGTGTACACACACACATATCAAGTCTTTTTGCCATATCAGCGTTTTTTTCGCAGATAGAGGTCTGCTTTGGTTTGTCTGAGCGCTCTGTTGATACTGCCCTGTCCAACACGAGTCCAAATAGGCACCGACTATGAATGAGCCTGAATCCAACACCCCACCCGGACTCTGGACATGTGTGCGAGAAGCACGTACTCTGGTAGTCAGTTTTGCAGCAAGGTTCGTCTAAACAACGCATTAAAAAAAATGTTTTTCTGCCCTTTCTGAATGACGGCAACGCGATATCCGTTAACTAGGGAATATAACTCGCACAAAGTTTCACTAAATCTGCATCCCGCGCGAGCTAGTTTTGATATTAAGCCATATTCGCACAAAAAAAAAAAACAAAGAATAGCAAATCTGGCTGCAATTCAAACGAAGCTCTGAAAATGTATTTAAATTTAGGTTAAACACAGCAGGTCCGACTAAGGTTCGTCATCCAGAAAGCGGGCTTTATAGGAAACGTGCCCGAAAATATACATATATTGCCAGCTAAAAACAGCCGCTTGATAGTTTGGTCAGAACTGCTTTGTACTCTCTGATTAACTTGATTCGATAGACGTGAACATCTGGCGCAGGTATAGTTTTATAGCTACGTGCATGGTAATATATCGTTGGAAGCACAAATTTAATTTGCGTTGGCTCGCACACAAAAGTGACTCATTAAATGAAGCTAAGTAAGAATTCGTTCCCGAGGCATCGTTAGGCGATTTTTGCAACGATTTCCAATTCTTCTTTTCTAATAAGCAGCCTTGTGCAGCAAATATATACCAGGAGTCCTCTTGATTTCGAAAATAAAGTACGTACTCTTCATAAACAAACAAAATGTGAGTTTACGGCTTACATTTATTGACTTCATATTACTAGACCCTTCTCGAGTAGCCACAGAGCAGCATTTTTAAATTTTCTCCGTTATCTCTGAAATTTCTAACCTAAGTAAACTTTTAGGACTGGCCCTCAGCCAAGATTTAACGTCCACGGGACTGCCTTTCGCATTGCTTCAAAGACAGACCTCCATATGTACAAATGTGCAACGGTGGGGTTCGAACCCGCGCACCTATGTGTATATTTCGGTTGCGAGGCGCAGATGCATGCCACCACGCCACCGGGCTCGACAATTCTGGACGCTTAGCATCTACGAAGTTTTACCCGCATTTATTCATTCATTAAATATACTTTTGAGACTGACTCTCAGCCAAGATTTAACGTCCATGGGACTGCTTTGCGCATTGCTTCACAGACGGACCCCCATAAATACAAATGTGCAACGGTGGGGTTCGAACCCGCGCACCTATGTGTCTCCTCCGGTCGCGAGGCGCAAGCGAATGCATCACGCCACCAAGCTCGGCCCATTTTTCTGACCTGTACCTATTTAACTAACATCTTAGAAATCTGCGACTTTTGTCATATACTCGTATACAAGACAAGCAATAACTAATAGCCAGAACTTCGAAACAAAATGCTAGAACTCAAACATGCGCTTTGCATATTGACCGCGGCCACACCAACTGCGCTAATAAGTATGCGCTGTGGCTGCTTTCAACAATGTTTTAGGTTTTTTCTTTTACTGGATAACGGTGTTTATAAACTCTATGCAACGTTGCTATACAACTTTTTAACCATTGCTACACAACGACGCCGACTAAGAGGGGTAAAGCCTGCGTCTGCGGTCTGCACGAATGTTCACTTTTAAAACGTTCCGCAACTGCAAACGGCGGAACTACACGAGGCTGCCATTAGGATGTTACCAACCAAAATTGAAGCGTTCCTGTTGCATCTGAATCGACGATCTCTTATCGCATGATCAGCAAGTGGCCTAGTTTTTAGGAATCGAGCTTCGAAAGATAATCAAAATTTCGGTTCTGCTTCTGCGGGCGCAAGCACAACAACAACAACAACAACAACAACAATAGCAACAACGAACAGTAGCAACAACAACCACAACAACTACAACTAACAGTAGCAGCAATAGCAATAACAACAACAGCAACAACTAACAGTCGCAACAACAGCAATATTTATTAGTAGCATGTCTGTCAGACGAACCTAATAGACGCCAGTGACGCCGCAGACCGACAAATATGTTTTTAGGTGGGAAAAAAGAGATGGTGTGTGGAAGAGAATGCCAGGTAGATATTGTTGAACGAGAACGATGTAGAAGATATCAAGCATTCCATTCAATCCTTACTTTAGCTTCCACTACTGCTATTTCTCACCATCGTAACCCACCATCGTATCGTCGGAAGCAGGCGCCGAATAAATAATAGTCGCTGAACAAGTAAACACAATCGTAATAAGCGAGAATTGTTTCTGAAGAATACGCTAAGCGCTGCTGGTGCTAAACATCGACTAAGTGTTAGCGTTACTATATTACAGCGCGGCGAACATTTCGCCTAAAAGCGCCAATACAACTAAACGCTAAACTAAAAACTCCGAGAGTTACAGTAAGCTTACGCGTCATGTTTACGCCATGGCATGTCTCTCTCTCTCTCTCTCTCTCTCTTTATTGATCTCTATAGAGTCAACAGGAAGAGTATAGCGCTTCTAGGAATCCGAGGTGTTCGCTGCGCAGGTTGTTCGACAGGCAAATTTAATGTGACCTCTGATTTTGATCACTAGATGGCTTGCGAGCTGCAACCAACAAGGCAGCAAGTAGCCTTACAGTGAGGTCACGGCGTTCGGCTCAACATGCGTAAGCTTCTCCAATTTCGTCGCTATTCACATGACCTGCGCTCAATATATCATTCAAAGAGAATGGATAATCCCCGTTGAATAGATAGCGTGTCAGAAAGTCAGGTGCGCAGGAGAAGAGACCTTCAGCAATCAGGTTCAGCTGCAAGCTGAACACCAATCTCGCTCTGGGATTTGGGCACTCTGGATGATTTGGCCTACCTACAGCTTTGCGTTTTGGCTGGGGTGTTTAAAGCATAGCATGATTGTACCTATTTGTTTTCAGTCTCGCTGGGTGTTTGCATATTAGCTAGTGGAAAACCAACTTAGTCTTGTCCAACTATCTTGTCAGTAGTGCCCTACTGATGGCACCAGTGAGGTACATGTTTAATTTCAGCATCACCTCTTTGCTGTCACCTATAGCACCCAGCTAATTACCGCTTCTATAATATGACTGATCCAAAAAACATATATATAATATATATATATATTTTTTTTAATATTTATATATATATATATATATATATATATATATATATATATATATATATTACCGTGAACGCTCGAGAGTTCTTGAGAAGCTAGTTTGGAGAAGAGTGAGTGTAAAAAGATATAATACGAAATAGGGGATTAGCAAAAAAAATAGACAAGCACACCCATATGAAGTGTGTAGCCAATAGGGAAAGAGAAGAGGCAAAGGCTCGAATCCAAGCCGCAACGTGTAGCCATACGCGGAATATCAGTACGGTGAAGGGCGAACTTTGAACGGGTGCGAACGAAGGCAATTCGTCATTTCGGTTGTTAAGCGGTCGATACCGAACAGCTGCAGGTCGTGAAGCCAGGCCGGGTGAGGCTAGGTCAAAACCAGGAAGGCAACGGAGGACCGTTCGGAAAAGCAAGCAGTTTAAGAAAGAAGACAAAAGCAGTAGAAGCCATGGTGGGCAGCGATCGTAGTCGCTGTAGTCGTGGCCTTTTACCTCGTCTGCCTTTGTGCACCGACATCTTCTTATCGGCTGTTGGCCACTTCTCCTATGCCTATAGCCCTGGCGTGTGGCCATCCTCCGGTTGGCAGACAGAGAGTATGTGAAGACGTCAAGTACATCTGGCACTGATCAGGGCACTAACTTGATATCGTGCTCGCACCCCACAAAACACCACTCAGACAGACACTACTCACACACAAGTGTACACAGGTGACACTTCCGGCGCGCGCGTTTGAACTTTCACCGACTTTGGACAACACGTCTTATCAGTTATATATATGTATATGTATGTTTGGTTAAGTATACACACCGGTACTGCCGGTCTGCGTTCATGTAGCTAACTCGCTCTCGTTGTGCCTATTAAGCCAAGGCAGCAGGCGTCCCAGTCGGTACCACCGGGTTGCTAAAGCCCGGGGCGTTGACCGACCGGCCCGCGTTTTGCGTGCAGCACACATCCCCGTACATTTAAAGTAGCCTTAACAACCCTCGAATGGGCCATGACAAAATGACAATATGAATTCGTTGCCACTCAATCGATATCGTATGCCTTGCCTCCCGCGCCAACAAACGTGACCTCCGGAAAGATACTTTTGGGAGTTTATACAGTCTGACCAACTTTCTATTGGCGCGTGAAGGTTTCCGCAGCACGCGTAACTCGCGCGCCAGCGGACCAACTCCGGAAAAGAGCCATAGTTACTCCCGAATATGTATATAGACCGAGCTAGATGACTTAGTGGCAACACCTTTTCCTTGCATTTGGAGGACCCACCCGGGAGAGTTTGAGACCCGGACCGGCCACTCACCTTAAATTCGTTTTTATAGTTTCCAAATAGACAAGGTGAATGCCGGGGTGGACTAAAAAATCGGGTATGACATGAAAAAAAAACCGTAGACGGGCATTAGCTCTACGGAACAATCAATATATATATATATATATATATATATATACTCTTATTGGAATTTGATCAAAAAACATTGTCCGAACGGCAGCAACTACAATAACTTCCACAACCTTCAAAATAACTAAACTCGTGCGTACTTGCATCACTCCTTCTACAAAAGGCTGTCAAGTGTCACTGCCTTTTTTGTAGTTAGTAGTAGTTTTGTAGTTGAGCTAGACTAGTATAGATAGACGTTAAGTTATTAGAGAAAAAACGCGCTGAAAAGCGTGCGTTTCAATTGCTACGCAAAAGCGCTTTTAATTAAACACGTGCCCTGTATGATATCAGCCCCTGTGTCGTGTAAGCGCGTATCGGATATAAGCGTGTGCAGATAATTCGAACGGCCAGTACAGCATACACACTGTCTTTCAACAGAACACTTTTTTTGATCGAAAAACTATGCTGCACTCCATCGTATTCTATAATAATGATAAAAGCATAGCGTCCTAAGGTAATCGCCGACACGAGTCTGGTGGGCCGAACGGGAAAGCACGGCGTTGGCCTCCATCATGACGGCAAAGCCTAATATGGTGTGTTGGTCGTCGAGAGCATTGTACGTTCGACAGCGAACGAAACCCCCAGGCGCTGGCCGAGACTGTCTGTCTGTCGGTGGGCAATAACTTGCATTCCACGAACTCCACCCACGCAGCCACTCGAAGCGCTTCATGGGGCACACGCGCCTCCAACCACCACCACCACCATCATGGTCAACGGTGGTCTCAACACTGGTCCTCGCTCCATCCAAATCAATGCACTTTGGCCCCGGTATGCATGCATTCAGACAGTGTCTGGATTTTCTCGACGTTAGCGGCGTTTCGTTAGAAGACGCTTCAGCTTTAGCCAACTCACGGCGCACACGACGCTCATCATCATCACTGCCTTGGTCCAATGGTCAAACTTCAAAAGCGTATCCGGATCATCAAATATGGATTGGCACTTTATCCGATATATTCCTTAGCGCTCATGCTACCTACTACTGCCGCAGCTGCTACTCGAGCTACTGTACGCCACATGAAGACGTTCTAGTTTCCTCGCTAGCCAATAGTGTGTGTGTGTGTGTGGCGAGGAAGCTGTCATCTACGCGTTTTGCTGACATAGCAACTTCATTCTTCAACACTTCATTGCAGCGGGCGTAACGTTGGGGTGCGGTCGTATTTGTTCTGGCGCTAATCTTCAATTATGCCATTCGTTAGCAAGCAAACAGCGTACGAATCTGCAGTATGGATCTACACAAGCTTACTTGATTTGCTGACCTTATACGCTTTGCTTATATGGTAGCTCGTATGATACGCAGATATATCGTACATATACGGAGTTCCGCGGCATTATCATGGTCTATCGGCCTACGTTCTGACGCACCGGTGTCACCTTATTTAGGTGTGGTTTGAGTTTGCGACATAAGCTAAACAACTACACGATGAGTAGCGGCAAGACTAGCAAACAAAATAGTACCGCTTAGTAAGACGACCATTTATTTTGAATACGTGGGATTTCAGCGCTTCTTCTATTCAGTTTTAATAATAGGCGTAGGTTGCGAAGGGATACGTCACTCGCTCGGCCATGCACGGCGCAAAGTCGAAAAAAAAGTCTCTCGATCTTTCGAACCCTTTCATAGCCGTCAATTTCATCACCGTATACACATATCGTGCTGGTCCCGGCGGAACTAACGTCGCAGCAAAGCAAAGGGTCCACAGCAAATCTGTGTTTCGAACGGCTTTCCAAGCAGCTCCATCTGTGCCGCCCGTGATGAATTGTGCCGAGTCGAGTGGTGCGTAGATTTCCTTAGAGCTTATCAGAGACTCCACCGCTTGAAAAAAATAAGCCCGGCGCGTTAGCTGTGGCGGCCATGGCAACATGCCAATGCGTAACAATCTGTAGGTAGGTTGACTGTTGTAAGTCATACACGGCCTATGCAAGACTTTCGCATAGGATCAGAGGGCGTCTCTGGGGTTCTCCTTTTTTTGCCTCGTTAAGCCAAACGCTACTTTACAGTGGAGATAAATCGGATAATGGGTGAGATCGTGCTGGTGTGCTTGTCACATATGTCACTTTCTGTGCTTGTTCTGTACCCGTTTAGCTAATTTCGGTTCGGATTTAGCATCACCTTGAACAACATGAACGGCGAGAGCGTTCCTCATCGATGAGCGTCATAGCGGCTCAGAATCGTAAATCTATGAACGCTATGAAAGTCCATAAAATGCATTTTGGGACAAACAAAGTGTTTAATGTCTTCCATAGCATACCTATGTGACGTTTACGTGCAACTTTGTTGCACAGGAGTGGATAAGTTGGCGGTGGAGCAGCTATACCTAAGACGATGTGACGTTGAGACTAATTGAAAATAAGGCTGAATTGGTCTAAGGACATTCTGTCTAGAACAGGCGTGAATTATTGCATATTGAGTAGATATGTTGAGGCTACTCTATCTAACAAATAACTTTAGCATAAACCATACAGGAAAGTGATTTTTACTAATGGAGGGTTTCGGCAATGCATGATGCTTCACTAGCAGTCTGCGTGACTAGCTATGGACTCACAAACCCACTAAATACGGATTCTTCCCCTCCACGGCTCGTGCATTCAGCTAGTCAGCTATGAGAGCGTGGGAGAGGCGTTTCGGCGGTTTTCCTTCACTTAGCTCTATCCCTGCCTACCACTTCGCATGTTTACGGTTTTCCGCATGTGCAGTTGGACAGAGGGATTCTGCCAATTCGTAAACCGCCCTGTGAAGGTGCATCGAGACCATAAGGACCCGGCTGCTGATTAAAATGAAGGGCTGGAAACGCCTAATTTGACCGGGCCTGATTTCACGTAGTGCAGTTTTGCTTAACCTTTTAAAAACAACACGAAAGACATGAACAAAATGTTCGGCATTCTTAACCGGCTGTATGCTTCTCAGTATTATTCTCGTTCCATAATCAGTTAAAAGTTTTACTTAGTCTTGTTTAGTCGCTTAGCATGTAATTTACCAGTTTGTATATTATGCTTAACTGAGAAGAAAATTATGTTTCAAGCAAGGGAACTTAATCTGCAAGTCAGAGCTTTGCAAAAGTGTTAGAGATTTTATTTTGCTACTTGCTACCTCTTTCTGCATTTATGGTCGCACTCATGTATTTAAATTTAAATTATGTTTAAAGTCTGAGGTGAAGCAGTCGAGGAAACACATAATTATATATATATATATATATATATATATATATATATATATATATATATATATATATATATATATATATATATATATATATATCCAAACTCTAGAAAACACAAGTGATTTTCAGACGAGGGGGTCACTTTGTAGCGACAGACATACATTATCCGAGCTTAAGTATGCTTTATAGAGGGCGGTTGGTCTAGGTGGTTGTAGACCCCCCGCTACGACGGAAATGAGGCCATACTGCCGTTTCCATTCACGGTGGCCGTCGCAGAGCTAACTGATAGACTCGCTGATAGCATACAGCCCCCTCTCCGTAATTACAACCTCTATTAAGGCGTACTTCTCACGGGAGTCATTAAGGACGCTCGCATAATTTAAACAAAAATAGGTAGCGTGTTTACAGGATTATTGCAGTGGCGCGCACCGCACGTATAGCTGAACGCCGTTTAACCAATGGTGAATAAAAGAAGGTTACGAAAATTAGCCCTCTGGACTTCCGCTATCTTAGTTCTCGCTTCACTATAGGCTTCTCAAAGCCGCCTGGAATAGACCGGGTTAGTTCTCCCAGTTGGATAGAATAAACAGAAGTTGCTAATATGGGACAGAGACTGATAAAGAAAGCAATACCGTGCCAAAAAAACGACATATACACATCTATAACGACATGCGTGTAAAAATAATTTGCCACTTGTGTATTCGGATAAATTCATATATATTAAATGTTGTTTATTTCAGTAAAATTAAACATATTGTACACTTAGGTTTTTATACTAGTTAATCTGTTTTTTTATATTAATAATTTTAACGACAGAAGTCGTTTTATTAACGACGATTTATGCTTCAGTGCTGTGCGTTCCAATTCGTGGTGTTTGGCACAGCTCGGATCTCGTAAACGACGGGTTTTGAACGTACCAGGTATTGGATGTCTACGCTTTAGAAATCAAAATGCGTACCCTGTACCGTATGAAGCGCAGCCCTTCAAACCGAACAAAACTTTTATCTTGCGCAGGTTTTCACATCGTTACACTCTAGGCCAAGGCTTGCTTCGTCTAATGATCGAATACTACGCTAAAACAACGATTTGACGTTAGGATTTGACTATCGACAACGGTTGCTCCGGTCAGCATATCCGGTGTATACGGTATAAAGCAAGTAAAAATGCGCCGATGCCCGACAAATGAGAAGAGACCGTTTGTCACTGTTGAAACTTTTCAGTTGCAAGGTAGGGTCGCGGGGGTCATTGAGAAGAGGTTGCTCATACAAATGTCTCTAGGAGCCTATGGGACCGCCTGGCATGCACTGGCCGTCGCCGCGTATACGTGTTTCTGACTTCATACTTCAGGCGAAGCTTATTGATCGCACCTACACGTCTAGCCACTTTGGCGTCTGTAAGTGTTTAGTCATCTATGCTGGCACCATATTGTCTTGTTCTCGCGTTCGGTGTCTCATACCGACTGTAGTCGTATGACTCTTGCTGTACTGTACCGGGCGAGCCGCCAATATTCTCTATGTTTCGAAACGTCGAGAGTCGCGCTCACGTCAGAGCACGTTACATCAATGCAACAACGGTGAGCCGGTCTCCTGACAAAATCGTACCATTGACAATCTAATTTCGACAGAAGGACGAACGACGGGTGCGGGTCGTCGTGTTGTTCCAAAATAGCTCTGCACCCCCTTGCCTTTCTCTCTGAACGACGAGCAGTAGCGAATAGTAGCGCGATTGCTGGACAGTAGCGATTCCTAGCCTGTTCCTGTATCCCAGCGTGTTCCCAGAGAGCTGGGGGATGGGAATGCCCCATTGTTTCCGCCCCCCCCCCCTCCCCCGCTCCTTACTTCGAAATTGTCCCAGCTGCTGCGGAGACGTTGTTCCCGCCCGGGGAAATTGGGCCGCTCGCTTGCTCTCTACGGCCTGGCCTCATTGCCCTCTTGGTGTCACCCTTTCTTGCATGTCGCTCTCTCCATCTCTATTTCGACACTTCTCCCTCAAGGTCCCCCCTTGAAGTTCTACGAGCACTTCTACTGACTAGGCACTCTGAAGCTAGGCGGCCGGCAGCTGTTGCAGACGCAGCCACGACCGTGGTCGATCTCATTCAAACACAGGCTAGCAAAGGTATATCTTTGATCTAGATTTGACTAAAAAGTATTCCAATGTTGAGTATATATATAGGTAAATATAAGTATGTATTGGAATACGTATGTCGTACGCACACGGCGTTGGTGTTCTGATATTTAAAATTTGATTGCTAAAGAGTCAGATAGGCATACAAACATATACCTATACACATATACTACATTTATATATATATATATATATCTATTTGTGGAGAATAAGCGCCGGTATGATGAGGAGGAGAAGTTTCGCATATTTGAGAGAGCAGTGCGCGAACCTCATGTCTACATTGTTCGCCGGCTGAGCAAAGGCATGCACAGCATGACAAAGGAGTAGTTGCGGCAGCACTTTAGTGCCCTTGTGCTCGATGCAAACGCCCCGCAACTAACCCAGTTATTAAGCAATCGCTTATCCCAGGTTTGGCACGGGTCCAAGCTTACTCTGCTATTTAAGGCCAAATACGGTGACAACGTGCACGATCCAAATCTCTACCGGGGTATCGCGTCGGAACGCACTTTTAAGAAAATCTTCGCTAAGTTGATTATCTTAAGGGTGTTTCTAACTGTGAAGAGGGTTCTACCTTCGGAACAATTCGGACTCAAGAAAAGTCGAGGTACACAGGTCGCAATACATGTAATCCAGCCGTAAGTTTGGGTGTTGGCTGTGCCCGGGGGTCACTTGTGTCAAGGCCTTCGACAAAGCTCCCCGTCACATACTAGTCAATTCATTTCGATATGCTGGGGTGGGTGGTTCTTTTCTACGAGTGCTCTCCAGCTTCTTTGCTAAAGACCGCCTTGAAGTAAACATAAGGGGCGAAGACATCTTGCAGCTGAGTCAAAACGTAGGGAACCCTCAAGAGGACCCTCTTAGTTGCCTTTTGTTTGCTCATCGCAGACCTAGCCCGCCATGTGCGGAAGGAGTTTATAAACGCCGTCATCGTTATGTATGCGGATGACATAGTAGTGGCTCACCGGGACCGCCGGGCCATTTGTCGTATTGTCGGCGATGTAGAAAGTTACCTTCACCGTAAGGGCTTACAAATAAATTCCCGGAAGACGAAAGCCATTAAGTTTCGCCGTGGGAGTCGATTGGCTGCAGCAGACGTAATACCCTTTTTATGGCCGACCGCTGGAGTTTATCAACTTCTTCCCGTATTTGGGTCTGAGATCACACTATACGGTAACGACTTTTACCCGGTACATCGGCGACAGGTGTCGGGCGGCTATTGCCTTTATTCACACAGAGGTGAGAGACCTACGACGACTGTCTCTGAGTGCCGCCAATGTTAAGCTACAGTTTTGGCAGAGGCCATCTTTTAGCGGCAAATTTTGCGCAGCTAGAGAGATGCTTCACAATATATATGAAGTGCGTTCTTTGCTTGCCGCGGACGGCAAAAAAACGCTTTTTGCCAGCGGGTTGCGGACCGGCAGTGGAAACAATCAGAGTCAGGCTTAAGTCACCTATTAGAGAGCTACTTCAGCAATTTTCGTTAGGGTGGCAGGGAAAAGTGACTGAGACCTCAGCTGAGGTAGCGCAGTTAGATGTGTGTCTCGCCAGGGAGCTTTGAGTGAAATGGCATGCTCTAGCCGGAACGTGTACACAAAGTACATTGTGCATGGCTATCATCACATGGTGTGTTTAACTCAAGGCTTTCACCAAGTTGACGATCAATGTCGTTGCCGGTTCTGCTCGCAGATATGGGCAAAATACCACGCAGCAAGCTGCCAGACGCATCGGCGGTCTTTGCACTTTCTCGCCCGGTGGGACGATCGCTGAAGTGCTAAAATTGTATATAGTGACGATTCTAATGTAATCGCGTACTATCTTGAAATGCAAATTTATTGCAAAAAAAAAAAAAAAAATATATATATATATATATAAATATATACAGGGTGTTTCAGGAAGATTTAAAGCGCGATATGTGGAATTGTAGAGCTCGTTAAAACAGATGTTTTTTCCAATGGAACATGGTCTCTGAGAAGTCTTGTTTCGGAGTGAGAGTGAAATTACTACAATTTGTGACACTGGTGTTTTTGCCCGACATAGGAACACAAAATGTGCTGTTGCGAGACAACCAGTCCTCCTAGACAGAAACTAAGCACACCGTCGTGTTCGTGATAAAAATGCTCCATCTGAAGAATATACAAGGCCGGTCAGAAGACGCGACATGGTCGTTTAGAAGAGAATTTGCCAAAAATGAAGTTCTTTATTAGCGTTCACGCCAAATACTTCAGAATCATAACCCTACAACCACTCACAGCGCTTAAAACGGACATATTCAGCCAATGCGCAATTCATGGCGATCATTTTGGTACCAAACATGTGTCATTGCGAGCTGTGGTTGCGAAGTAATTACGATTTTTCCGAGGGCATGTTCAGATTAAGTGCATGTAAAATGACTGTGTGGCGACGTTCACTACCGCCGACGTGTCGCGCGACAGCCGCAGCGCGTCATTTTTCATGCACTTAATCTGGACATGCCCTCCGAAAAATCGTAATTCTCAACAAGAGCACCTGCGACCAGTCTATAGTATATATATATATATATATATAGAAAGCTTCTGTATTCATGTAATATAGGGTAAGGTATGACTGGTCGCAGGTGGGGCTTGTGCAGTCGTCTTGTTGTAAATATCCCTAGCCACGCGCCAGGCGAACATATCATTGATGCGCTCCGTTCTTGCAACGCATCTGGAGACATACATTATTTAGCTTCTCCGAATGTTCGGCCGCACTTCAAAGAAATGATCAATAAGATTTGCGCCAATACGTACAGCTAAAACCCGTCTGTCATTTTTCCTAAGTGTGTCCATTAAGGGCGGTAATACAATGTGGTTCGTTTTGAGGTCACATCTTTTGTGTCTCTTTAAAAATCTCCTTTGCACATCTTCGATCATACCTAAGTATTTACACAATTATAGATACCATACGGATGAACAGTATAACATTTTAGATAACACAATCGGTTTGTACAAACGAAGACACATTGTAGGCTCCTTGACAATACAACAGCGGAACAACATATTCACAAGCATGGATGCTGCTTTGACTCATTTTTTTTATATGTGCGGAGAAGGTGCGGTCCGCCGAGATTAAGACGTTGGCCGTTGGCAGCATTGGCCCGTTAAGTACGCAGTTTAGCTCGGAGGAGCCGTGTTTCGCAACGAGATATGTATTTGTAAACGGAGAGCTGCATACCATTGTCAACGCACCACCGGCTGACACCGTCCACCGCCGATGAGGAGTCGAGCGCACTATTAAATTTTAAGATCGTCTGCGTACAAAAGATATTTAACAGTCGATGGTATATAGAGTTTCATATCGAGGACAAATATTATGTACAAAAGCGGAGAGACGCAGCTCTTCTGCGGCACGCCAGATGTCGGTGTCGGGTGCGGGCTGCTTAGGCTTCTCCTGACTTGACTCAGAAAGTCCGGTTGCGCAAAAACTCTGCAAACCAGTCGCAATTCTGTGGATGGACCTTGAGCGCTGCCGGTTTATTAACTACAATCTTGTGATCGACTCTGTCAAACGCTTTTTTCCGATCGAAATAAATACAATGGAAATCACTGTTGGCGTTTATGTATAACGCCCAGCCTTCTTCCAAGGCCAAGAGTTCGTATATCCCACATATTGCCAGTACGCACATGAATCACACACACTCAACAAAATGGCATTTTATAAGGAGAATTTTGGTAGTAAATAGATAGTAATTCGATTCGTGATATGATTACCATAAGCCGTTTTCCCAGTCCTCCGATGTCGAATTTCCATGCTAGGCTGGCGTCCGGTTTGTATGTGGCGAACGAAGTATGGTAATCAGAACTATGTACTACATCGGATGGACCAACGAGAACCTGCGCGCATGCTCGCCAGGGTCGCTTTTCTATGAACTTATAACTTTAGACAGGCATGTAAACAAATACCTTATAGATCTTATGGGAACCTGCCGAATGGTTAAATAGAGAAAAGTACCACATTTTTCTAAGCAGAACCACTGGCGGCCGGAGGGAGGGGCTTCTTCATTTAGTAATGAACTGAGACAACACATAATCTCATCCTTATTTTGCGAAGTCTTTTCGATAATATTAATAAAAGCACACAGTAGCTATTTGTGTTTCACCAGTCAATGTTGGATATATTTTGGACAAAGCAGAACTGGTATATTGAATTTCTAAAGAAAGCAACTCGTCTTCTTGCATTCGTACATTTTGTGAAGTAATGCGCCCAACCACATCGACAAAACAAAACATTTGTTATGTCACTGTTACTCCTAAACAGGCCATTTCCGCCCCCATTCCATTGAAAAATATGCCTATTTTAGCGAATTACGAGCCCTCAACTATACACTATGAATTTAACCACTATATATATATATATATATATATATATATATATATATATATATCTGTTTGTTTCTTGCTTGTGTTCAAGAAAGAATAATTTAACTTAACTTGCTTGCCTTAAGTCCGGAAGATATACATATTTCTTTCTCGGTGTACTAAGAAAGCAAGCGGTTTCACTTCTCGGTGCTGGCGATGGCTTGTAACCTTTCTAGCGTAAATATTGCTCAAACACAACACACGAATCCAAGCGCAACGTACATAGGTCGTGTTCGTCTAAATTTAAAATGTTTTCATACTTTGTGGTAATGAAAGGCGACTCTGTATAAAAACGAAACCATCGCATACACGTAGAGAAGCATTTCTGCATACACATGAATTTCATGTGATCGTGCTTGTGCTTCACTGCCAGGGACTAGAGCCAAAACAATTGCTGCGTGTGCCGGACGTTATGCCGGACGCGGTCATGATGGCAGGACCCGCCATCGTAGCGTCATTGACCCAGGCGGCGGACAGGGTTAAAACTTTATTGGACAGTGACGGGTGGGATGCCTATATCGTTGAACTTAAAAAGCTGACCGAAGAATTGTCGCTGCTATTTGATTCTCCTCCGGAGGATAGGGCTAACCAGGGTAGTTGGACAGCCCCCTTACATGAAAAGCGACTAGCAGGCCTGATTAATAGAGCACCTTCTGTTGCTGATAGAGCCAGGCTACAAGCTGTTAGTAGTCAAGGGGCTGGGGCTTGGTTACAGGCCCTACCCTGCCCGCGAATTGGGACTCTGTTAGACGACGAGACGACGCGTATAAGCGCAGGGCTGCGGCTTGGTGTTGACCTAGTCGTGCCCCACGGATGTCGTTGTGGTGATTTCGTGGACGCCTTGGCCCATCATGGCCTGTCATGCGCGTTGAGTGCAGGCCGACGAGCGCGTCACTCCGCTTTAAATGACACCTTTAGCCGCGCACTTAGGTCCGCCGGCTTTCCGTGCGTTCTAGAGCCCCCGGGTCTTTCGAGGGATGATGGAAAAAGACCTGACGGTCTGACTTTGACGCCCTTTGAGCGTGGCCGCATGCTTGTTTGGGACGCAACTGTAACCGACTCATTAGCCTCTTCGATGGTCGGTGCAGGTGCGGACCGAGCAGGTCATGCCTCCAGGTTAGCTGAGGCTAATAAATGCAGAAAATATTCAAGCGTCGATTATCCGCACGAATTTTGTCCGTTGGCGTTCGAGACTATGGGAGCTGCAGGCCCCCTTACGCTCAAGCTGATTCAGCGGGTCGGTAAAAGCCTTAATCTTTCGACAGGAGATTCGAGGGCATCCGAATTCTTGCGTCAGAGGCTGTCGCTCGACATTCAACGAGGAAACGCAGCGTCTGTTCGGGGCACATTGTTAAACTGGGCTAACCCTGGGTTAGAGAACCCGTGATCACACGTTCGCGCGGAGACAATTGTCCACTCCAAAGTGCTAACATAGAGAAATTATATAAATAAGTTTATTCAACTAAAAAAAAAATGTACTTGTTGTTACATTACTTAATGGCTTTATTTGTATAGGCTCGGCTAGTTAAGCCTAAGTGTATAATCTTGCATTGAGTGAGATTTTTGCGAATGGTGCCTCATGACTAGATAAGTAACGAATGCTAGTGGTGACAGTGGTGTCTTCGACGTGCGTGTGAAAATCATCTAGGTTCACCGACCGTAGTTCTCCTACCAGGTGGAATCCAACAGAGGCCTGCCAACCTGCCATATAAAGGGACCGATCAAAGCAGAACATAACCACTCTCCTGGCTTAGCGAAAAATGCCACACAGGGAATCGTTAAGCAACTGTGCCTTCTGAGCACGCAGAACAACAGATTGAGCGTAGCGCAGCGCGTCGCATTGCATGTGCTGTGTGTGTGGCCACGTATGAATGGGCAAATAAATGCTTTTGCACGCCTGTGCTGATGACGCCTTGCTCCATCCATGGTCTTCTCCGTGCTCCTGCTAAAACCTGCCGACAAGCTGCTTCTGAGACAACTCTCTGCTCGCTGGGAACTCCTGAAAAGCATCCAAAGCCGTATCCTAGCGGGGCGATCAATTGAGCGACTATATCCGTACTACAAAGCGTACAAGTCGGGCGCTTGAACTCTTTCAAGCGGCACCTGCCCGCCCGCCGCCGCCGCTCGCTGACAGCGCAAAGCATTCCTTCGTCACAGCACGCGCAATGTCGTTCGTTGTGTCCAACGTCTACCGATAGAAACACTGCAGGTAGGTAGGTAGGTAGGTAGGTAGGGGCTCTCTCTGCATACGTTCGTGCGCGGGTCCACGAGTTGCGGCCCACGTAGCCAAACTGTGCGCGGCGACGTGCAGCTATTTGAGAGGGCCATTCGACATTCTTCCAGCTGCAGCCGTGTCTAGCTAGTGATGTTGTTGTTGTCGTTGCTGTCGTCGTTGTTGTTGTTGTTCTTGTCGTCGTTGTTGTCGTTGTTTGTGTTGTCACAGGCAGTAGCGGCAGTAGCAACAGCAGCAGCGGCGACAACAAGTAGGATCTCTTCCTAATTGCGTCGGGTCCTCACGATGCTTGTCAGCTGCCCCAGTGTGCAGAGCCTCTTCAGCGCCGAACAAGCGAAAAGGCCACTTAGAAGGCCACTTATGCGAACATCTACCAGATGGTCATACCCTGTCCTACAACAAAGACAGCCACCACAACGACAGCAACAACAACAGCATTGACAACAGCAACAACAACAACAACAACAACGGCATCTGTAACAACAACTGCAACAGCTAGCTGCTATTAGTTTCGCCGCCTACCGTCTACTGCCTGCCGGCTCTGTCGGCTTCAGCCAACAGCCTTCATAACAAGCAACAGGTCGCCTGATAGGCGTGTATGTAAGGCTTGCAAGCATATAACACAGTGTCAGCAAACAACACGACATTTGTTTCGTTATTGCAAGTACACACTGTTATATGTATATATATATATATATATATATATATATATTCCGTGTATTACATTACACATTTCGCGAAGGATTAGCTAAGCCAGTGTGGCTAGCGGGCGTGTATTGTGACTATTATATCAATATATATATATATATATATATATATATATATATATATATATATATATATATATATATATATTGTTTTTGTTTATTCACCATTATTGGGAGATCCACACAATAATTATGGGCTATGCCGTTCAAGCACGTTCATAATGGCAGCCGTCGACGGGGTAGTGTTCAATTCTAAACATGTCGTTACGTGATATCGGTGGATATCGATTTCACCATATATATATATTTGAATATATATAAATAAATACACAAAATAGTTTATACTTTGGCGAGTTAGGACGATGCAATTTTTAGCTTGCTTGTCGCGTAAGTCAATGGCCACAGCCCTGTCCTGTACGTGATTGGTGTTTTTGGTCCGGGCTGCCAGCTGTTGCTGTCCGAGGTCGGTTCGCGTGCGTCGTCCTTCTACAAGGACGAGCGCCGCAGGACAGTAGAATGGCCATGACGGGCCTTTAAAATAAACTGCCCGATTGGGCCAACTGGTGAAATGTTTTCGTCGCGTGAGACGGTGCGATCTGCGACTCTTCGCTTGTCCTTTGCTTGAGTCCAAACTTTGCTTCGCTACACAACGGTCTGATGGTCATCAGATGTCGTTGTGGACATTTTCCATTTTAGCGAACAAGTCGAAACGAAGTGCACGGTAGTATTGTGGCAACCACAACGACGACGACAACAATGCCAAACCAATAAAGCGGCCTTAAGCGCCTCCGCACGTTATTGGAGACAACATCAAAATATGGTTTAACGTGCAAACAAACCTGGCGTAATCGGTATTTGTTCTCTGCATGGTGGCACCCTGCTATAGGGTCATATTTCATGGATGAATATTAATCACGCGTATGCAACGACACAATTTGAACTAGACCTCAAAACATTGGTTTGACAAGAAGTTAGTTTAGATTCTAGACTATTCTCCGTCTCCAATGGGCTTGGGGTTCGCCGTGAGATATACATATGTCTTCAATGCATGGCGGGCCGGATGTGTTGATGAAATATTAAGGATTTTCCCAACAGTCCTTGTGGCAGCAGCATGACCACTGGCTTCCAGCGGTATGGTTTTATCATCTACTTTCTAATGAGCATCGTTCAAAGGAAATTCTATCTTCAACAGGCATCGAATCGATGACACCCCGGTAGACATCCCTAGATCACGCCGTCACACTTCCAACTCGGACTGCTTACTGATGGAATGTGCGACATCTTTGGCTTAACACCAGTTAAACAATTCAGGCGCATAGCCGGGCAACTTTGAGTCAATTGTTGCATTACACCAACTCTTATAAATAGTCGATATAATATTTTATTTCTATAACTACCATCACCTTTTGGCACGGTTAACTACATGATAGTGCATGTAGTGCTCGCCAAGAGGATAGACCGAGCCGGTCATCTTTGCTTTTTGAGATGGCCTTTAGCACGCATTCCGACCAGGTTTCTGGAATTTCACTGGTTTCCAATCACTTGTCAAAGAGTGCTGTCCAAAGGGGCGTTAGGAGGACCGCCGCCATTATATGCTCGTTCCGGACAAGGTCGGTATTATTCTTTAATTTTTCAACCGCGTTTTGAACTTCCATAAAAGAGAATTTATGGAACTTCCATAAAAGAGAATGGTGCATCAATCTGGTAATATAGTAGACGCTCCTGGTTGTCCAATAATGCATACAATACCGGTTTAATCCCAGGTGTGCTATCTGTCGTTCTAAATGCGCCAAGAAAGTGTTGGCGCAGACAGTCGGGTACAACTGGACAACTTCGGGAGAACGCAAAATTTCTTCTAAGGGCGTATTAAGGCTCAAAATTAGCCCTTATAACTATACAATTTTCACTTTCCTTAGCACACGGGATTTTCTTGAAGTTTATCAGCTGCCGGTACAAGCGACGGTGTTCACAATAAAAGTCTTTCATCTCTGGGTGAGGATCTTGGGAGATGATGAGGGCTTAAATAAATAAAAGTAAAAGTGTTCCGTTAAAAAGATTATAACAATTATTGAAAAAGTCTCCGCTCTGGGATTTGGACTCACGCCTGACCCACTTGAGCCGGTTGTCTATAGTCAAGGGCGTTACCGCTCTGCTATCCACTTGTCGTGAGCGACAGGCTCTTCGAAAGGCGCTCTGCCGTTTGCTGTCGTAATATCCTTGGTAGCTGCTTTGTTTATGTATAGTTATTTGCACATATATACATATTGTATGTAAACTACACAGTCTGTTATGAACACAGCGGACATACTTCTTGAGCGTTTTCTTTAGAAGGCTTTCGGAACATCTTTTTTGTTGAGTTGGGTTTGACACAGTGTTTTCGCAGTTTTGTTTATGCTAGGCTCCCTACCACTAAGGCCGTCGAGCGCAATTGGTCTGTTTGTAACAGTCCTTTATCAGTCAATATAAGCAAAAAGCTCGGCTAGCCCTTGGTTTATCGTTCAGGTTTAAATCTTCATTACAAAGCTTTTAACCTAGAATGAAAAAAAATTTCAAGGAGGTTGTTTTTAATTTTAACCTGGACTGGTCAAATGCATATTCAGGATCAGTGAAACCTGGCAAAAGCATAGTCAAAATCAAAGAATTTTCTTCGCCAGTATGGAATAAGTTTGCATTTTAGTTTAAAGACATCGGGAGGCTGTTTCTAACGACAGTAGTATATTTACAGTGTACCAGCTCTACTTTACTTACATTTAAACAGGTTATTAAAAAGGACACAGTTTAGTGAATATTCATTATCCCTATGTCTTTCGCGCGTTCGCTAATAAGCCCTGATAGTGACAGCTGTGGTGGATGGTGTCGAACGGATGATGTTGACACGTAGCCTGGTTTCGCTGAAGACCTCTCCTTTCCGCTGAACAGCGTATCGAAAAAGCATTAGTAAAAGTCCAGAGACCCTTTTCGCGTCACCCGACCATACATACGTGGCTACTTAGTGTGAGTACAGGGAACACTACATACGGTGTTACCGATGGTCGAACTACACTAATTACTATAAAGCGGCTTCAAGTTCTGTTCGTTTGCAGAATATTAAGGTATTACCGTGTTAACTCATAAATAAGTTGGTAGTGTCTGACAAAGCTCTTTGATGATCTTGTATGTAAAATACTTAAATATGTCATATCCCTAATTATACGTGGCTTTGGTATGAAACAAGAACGGGCGGCGTTAATCATCTGTGATGCATTCATTTCTGGTCATCGATGCTTTATTGAAAATAACTACACCTTAATCAATGGAGCGGCGAGGGGAAAGTGCGGATCCTCAGTGAGTTTGGTACATTTATAAGTAGTTGTTGGTTGTATCTCAATATGACACGACATGCATTACGTATAGGCCAGTGATGATAAGATTCTGTGTTCAGTTGAGTCTACCAAGCGAACTAGGAACAGAGCTTGACGGTCCTGACAATGGTTTCTTAGGTATTCCGTTGGATTTTGTTCGAACTAAAGATCTCGTAATCTACGCGTATATATTGCCATTATTCTGACGTCGCTATCTGTTGTTATTACAGTCGTTTACTACTGGTTGCTCATATGCAGTGAGACAGCAGACACAATCGTGGGGTGTTAAAACTAGAGTGAAGAGAAGCGCTTAGTTATGTATTGTTAATGAGCGCTAATAATAACAACTATAGTGTTTGGTGTCGATCGTATAATGTTAACACGTAGCCTTGGGTCGTGTTATGCTTCTGTAAGAAAAGGTCCTCTTACCCACTATGCTCTTAGTCATTGGCGTTGTCAGGTTAGCGCACCGGGCGATTATGTAGCGAACAATGTGCCCACACGCTAGTTTACTTTTACAATCGTTGGAATGCTTTATACTTTATATTTGAAGCTTATGTTGCCATGTGCGGTTGTTTTCGACTAATAGCGGCATATTGGCGCTTCGTCCTTGAATATGAATGTTTTGTTTTCTACTAATGGCTTTATGACGCCGATATTATACTATCTAGGTTACAGGAAAACTTTTCCCTTTAGTACCGCAATGTAACGTTGTTCTTGGTTACAGCTTTGGCCGACGGGCTTCCTTTGCACAAATATATATATATATATATATATATATATATATATATATATATATACATATATATAATTTTGTGTACTTTATATTTCTATCATGACCGGTTGCATGTAATTACACTCGGCCTTTTATTCGATATCGTTCGCGACCAACTTGTTTCCTCTCCAGAAGTCAATCTCTTAACTCTTCCTTACACTTAAGTTCAGATAGTTGATACAGTTGTCCAATGTTTCGAGAGACAAGTTTGGTCTCTCGTAACCTTGCCCTGGAGTCGGCGTATATAAGAGTGTCCACCTGTCTTGTTCGCATTTATACAATTAGTTATAACAACAGGACAGTCATGATGATGGTACGTACGGCCATAATACGTTTTACGGCAAATAAAAATCATTCGACAATACCGTTCTTGAGACCTAACTAAAGGTGAAGCGCCGACTAGCTTCTGCTTTGGAAAACTAAAGGATTGCCGATTGAAAACTAATGCAGCTAGTACCAGATTGCTAATTCGATGATGTTGGCATTATATATCTCACAGAGACATTTTTTCAGGAGGAACCCCTCATTGATGAGGAGCTAGAATTCCACATGTTGACATGTCCTCCTGAGGACAGCCGTAGTGGACCAGTAGGAGGGATTTCTATCTACCTACAACAAGATCTGGCCGGCAGGCAGTGTGTATGTCGAGGGGAATTTGACTACCGCTCACCTCCACTAGTTTTAACCTTGAATTGTTCTACTTTCCACCTCACTAAGACGGAGTTGATGTGGCCATGGCGGTTTGTGCGGAAATAACGGATCTTCATCTGCGGTTCCTTACAGTTGTACCCGGTGAGTGCAACTATCTTGCTGACTCTGGTGGTACTGACGAATTGGCACGATGTTGTGCAATTGGCCGTGATCAATTCAAATACTCACTTTTTGCGCAAAAACGCTTGCCAGTGGTGGCATACTTGCGGGTGCTGCCCGGTCACACACGCGCTCCGCATGAACGATTCGTTGCAAACGAATATGCTTCTAGACAGCTGAATTTGTATTCATTTTAAATTCAGTTAGGTGGAGCAGCCAATTGATGCAAATCAAGAAAATCACACCTTATATGTTGCCGTAACGACAGCGATAATCAAACAAGAGTCTTGAAAGCAAGCGAGCCCGTAATAAACTGTCGCGTGATTTTGGAGTTCCTGCGCTCAGCAAGCGCCTCTTATGTACTACGCCTATCACGTAACTGAAAAGCCTAGACAGCTTTTTGGACAACAGAGTGCCGAATACGAGCAGATGTTGGCTACAAGCATGCGTTGGTTTTATGATGAGAAGGAGGTTCGACATCTCAGATAGGCGGAAGTAGAGCCCTATATTATTAGAGGGAGAGCAATGTGTGCACTATGTCTCAGGAGCTAATAAATCAACATTCGAATTTATAATTACCTGACTCAATTGCACGTATGACCCAGCGGATGAGAATCTACTCGCCATGGAGTAGCACATAATGAAGGCACGTCCTGAAAGGAGCACTTCTTCCTCTTTTCTTTTAAGGATAAAGAGATCGAACAAATCTGCGTGAACTTTAACAGCCGCAGCGCAGTGGTTTCGCCAGGTCCTTAAACACCGGGTTGGATCTTTAGGTGTCCTTACAGATACGTTGGGTACGCTAAGTTCAACCAAATTATCAACGATAGAGAGAACACATTAGGCACCGAGCCAAATTATCACTCCTAACTGAGGCAGATCACGGCAGTAATGTGAACGATCCGAATCTATATCGGAGCATCGCATGCTTTTAATTGTCGAGAAGATCCTGCTGCCTTTTTGGGTTCTGAAAGGGCCAACCATACTCTAGTCGGAAGTTGAGCGGACAAAACCCTGGGTTCCTCTATACGCAGTCTTTATCGATCGTGTCAAGACGTCCCACAAGGCCCCGTACCCCCACTAGTTGACCATTTTCGTTTATTCAGTAAACAAAATCAGTTCAGTTCCGCCGTAAGAGCTAACTGGCAGCCACGGACAAAATATTCTTCGGACGTCAGAAGTTGGAATTTGTAAACTCCACCCCATATTTGGGCCTTTTGGTCTATTATTTGGCACGATCTCTACACAACATAAGAGCGACAGGTGCCGAGCAGCAATCTCCTTTATGTATATCTCCATAGTTTTTAAACTCAAGATTATGCCAATACCGAGTTACAACCTCAGTAAGGCTTAGACACTACTTCTGACGGCAAACTTTGCTTAGCTGGAAAAATGTTATGCCAAAGATATAAGGCGCGTTCTCTGTCTTCCTTGGACAGCGAGGAATCGCGTTCTATAGTACCTCGCCGGCTGTGGACCGACAAAGGAAACTATTAGAGTCAGGCAGAATTCCGGAGAGAGTCGTACAATTACCGTTCCAGCATTTTTTTGCGGGACTGGCATAGAAAAGTTGCCGCAGCCAGCAAGCTTGGACTCTACATCACTCGGTACAATTATAAGAGAGTCGTATGCTCTAGCCGTAGAGTACCTTAATATAAGTTTATTTAAAATCCTTTTTGTTGGTAAAGCATAACGTATAATTGTGCTTATTTTTGTCAATATAAAGTGGCAAACTCGTGAATGCATAATTTTTTTTTAAACAGCTTACGCACTGTTTAGAAAACAGAGGCGCTGTTAATTCCTGCTTGAGTAAAATCTTGTTTTTTTCACTAACTGTGAATCCGGTTGTATATTGTTCTGTTGGAGAAAGCTTACTCAAACCCAGCATGTGCACTGTATGGCTTGGCTAAAAACGGAAATGAAGTTTTGGCAAACAGTGGTGCCCTAGTAGCCTGAATTATGCCTAGAACTCCCTGTTGACGATCCACAAGAAAATGACCACGGCTGTCGCAAACTGGGGAGTCACAGAGGGGCAGAGGCTGAGAGGTGTAAGCCGGGTGTAAAATCCTTTATAGGCATCGTTTAGTTTACTGTATTGCAACACATTTTGAATAGCTGACTACTTTCGAATTAACCGTAGGTGATTCTGCTGCGACAACAAGCGAGAACTCCTTGCTAATAAAAAAAAAGGCTAAGTAAAAACCGATCCGGCAACAGACAACTCAGAGCCAGAACCACCCACATCTTCTCCTACCTGATATACTAAATGTGTGCAGGAAGGGTGTGTGCTGGCGTGTATGCTTAGGCAGATCGGAAACAGGTCTTCCAAGGCAAATCACTATGGAGCAATTATTGTTTAGGTGGAATCTGACTACTTGTTGAGGGTATCGTAGTTTCGGCGTATCTGTACGTTCCTAGGAAATAACACACAGAGAACGAGGAACCACGCATAGGTGGTCAGGCGCACAAGCAGTTACTTGCGTTAACATTTAATCAGCAAAACCAGTGCCAATTCTTCGTGCTACTGTTAGTACGACTATAGCTAGCACAGGCGCTTCTGTTCCCGCCACCACTGATTTTGTTGTAAATCTCCGCGGCGTTGTCACAATCGTTTCCGGTAGACGGTCTTACTATTTCCGGCAGTGAAAACCGGAATTAGGCGCAGTTCGGGGTAGCAATACTTGCCGCCCGCACCAACAGTGACCATCCGCAATGAAGAAGACTCTCAACCGCTGAAGCCTTTCTCTATAGCATGTAATAAGCTTTTGTTCTACAAGGCGGCCTCGACGGCGGAAGGTTTCGTAAAACAAATAAGCGGCGGGGTCGTAAATACGCTTGTTCCACGAGCCCCTATACCCCCACCCCCTTCCGAACGGACGATTCTTCAAATCAGCGGATTAATTATCCCGTAATACCTAGTAGTTTGCATGAGTTCTCAATAATTAATAGTGACAGCCGGAAACCAGTGATCTGCTTCAGCTGACGACCCCTAACCGTGTAGGCTCGCCCTATCTAAACTAAGAATACTTGTATATATCGCATCTATACTATTCGTAGCAGCAAGAGGGTAAATGCGGCAACAGTAATTAATTGTAGAGAGGTTCATAGGAATAATTCGACAATTTTTGTTAACGCCTCAACGGTAACAGTTGCTACGTGTGGACGTGCAGACATACATCCCGCAGCACTAGCGTTTAGAAACTAATCGCTGCTCTCTGTATTATGTTCCATATGCTTTACTAATTCTCTCTAAACGAAAATTAGTCTTGAAAAAGGTTTGTTCCCTGCCTGATTAGCAAATATGTCAAGCACTTTGTAAAAAGATCACATTTCTATTAATTAATTAATGAATTTGACCTTAGTAACTCATATATACCTCAAATAAACGTTAAAGAAATGGCCGACGTTACGGCGAAAGAACTCACAAAATGGTTAGACTAAAAGGCTTTAACCGGATGCAAACCCCTTTTATAAGCAGCACGTGTGCTTTAATCCGACCGATCGATTACTTAACTCGGTAGTTCCGTTGTAGATAACAACTGCAATACACTTGCTTTCTTCAGTAAACGTTGCCAATAAAAATAATAAGGGCACGAGCAGGCCCGGCAACAGTTTACAATTGTTTTAGAATGAGAGGAAAAAATTACTTTAGACATGCCCGAGGGGACTCGAATGAGGGACTCGATGACTATGCTTTTGGCATTATGCCCACTAAAAACCTCTCATCTAAAAACATGGGAACGAGGCAAGGAACTGGCAGCGTTCCTTCGTACTACTTTAACCCTCCCCCACTATTCTATAGTGTTGCGTACGCAGAGCGCACATCGCGGTTTGGACCAGGTCTTTCCATTTGATGACAATTGCGATGAAGGCATTAAAGCTGCTTCAGGTTTGAGTGTCGCACAAGCGCTATTTGTGCACCTCTATAACTGCGTTTACACGCATCTTCTGTGCAAGCACCAAACGGTTCCTTAACTGCCTATAAGAACACCTCGGTTTATCACCCAACCCGAGTTGACCAAGGTATACTTAATATAAATTTTCCTGAATGTTTGTACCAACGTTTTTAAAGATTTTACTGCAGCGATGAGAAGGTAAAATCGTCGCTATATTATAAACGGGGAGGGAGGACTTCGCGAAAAACCAGCCATTAACTCAAGCGCATATGCACTCACCGGCACGCTTAGCACCATCTTCACAGATTTTCAAGCCCTGTGAGAGGACTACAGAAAAGCCTGTCGCGCATTTGCCCGGAAACTCAAAGGGGACCAAGACCATCGCAACCCCCTAGAGCCAGGGTTATATAATAGCCTACCACAAACTAAAACCCAAGCAACCACCGTTGTCTCCCGACATATTATGCTTAGCGGCTCGTTTACTGTCACAGTGCTCATTCAAGGTCACTCTGCTGTTTGTATGAAAATACTCTGGTGCCATTCAGCGATTGAACACTTCCCCGGTTGCTGGACGGAGGCCAAATTAGGCTTAATCCTTAAGACCGGGTCTGTGCACAACAATTCCTCTGCTTTCCGACCTATTTATCTATCTAAGAGAAATGGGTCGGAAAGCAGAGGAATCGTGTTGCAGAAACCCGGTCTTAAGAATCAAGCCTAATTTGGCCTCCGCCGAAGGTGATCCAACATTTCATCCATAAACGACCAACAAAGAAACTAGACGACAAAAAATAAGCCGTTGCTTAGGTCAATTTATACGTGAAGCAATTCAAAGCATAAACCACAGGCGATGCGCAAAGAGGTACTCGCCCAAGACGCGTGCGCTCCAGGCATTTAAAATAGCGGGATCATATTGACCACGATCCCGTACTGCAGCACTCTGGCTGCCAACAGAGCCGCCCTCTAGCACAGGTGGCACAGCATACATAATCGACTCTGCGCAAGAATGTGGGATCGATTTCCTAATGTCCCGGAATATCGCACTGATTCGGATACACAGGGAACGTCCATGCAGAGAAAGTCGAGGTAAAGAAAAGGGGAGAGAAAGGGAGCAGCTAGGCCCTCACACTAATGTTGACCTCCTTCCCCCCAGGCCGAGGTCGCTTATGTATGAAGGGGTAGCTGCCTTTCCCCTTCATTCCTCTTAAAAACTACTTGCTTTAACTAGTTCTGCGACCCCTCAAGTTTGGTCGGACAGATTTGGATCTTTCTGTATACTTGCACATATATATATATATATATATATATATATATATATATATATATATATATATATATATATTCAGCTATCACATACCATGTACGGCAAGTGCGTAGACAAAAACTATTAATTTTCACAAAACGAACGCTTTAAACCCCATTTCGAAACGGTTTAAACGATGACAAATGGCTCGGTGATGATTCAGCCCGTTTTGCACAGCCGACGCTAAATCCCCGATGCGATGCGGCTAAATTCTGCTTATCAATCTCAATTGCTATTTGAGTTCCGTTTACGAATCTGCTTGGCGCTTCATTTCGTTTCCTTTTAGGGGGCCTGTATTAAACATTACCGCAGACTTTAATCCAGCAGAACTCTAGGCTGGGGTGGTACGTCAAAATAAAGGATCTACATTTTTCAGAATAATGCATCACGAGCAGCGCTTGGCAGTTGGTGGTCAAGCTCTCTTTCTCAGACGCGCGTAAACCAAGTGGCGTCCCATGTGTACTTATCGAACGGCCACAAATGCATGTAAACGGCCTAATGGAAGGCTTCCGACGGTGAAATGTGTTTTCAAATAGTATGCTCAACTAGCATTTTGCCACGATTTTAAATCATTGAATAAGTTGACGTTGCCTCGTTGCCACAAGTGGCCTAACTATTGCACGCATTTGCACAGTACATATTTGTGCCAAGGAGCCTAGATTTGCATGGGCTATGATGTGGGGTAAGCTCCAGCAAGAGAAGTCTCCCACAAGTAAACATTGAACAGGCACTTCGGACAGAAACAAAGCAAAACGTTTTACAGGTCTAACATATATATATATATATATATATATATATATATATATAAATATATTTATAGAGAGAGAGAGAGATAGGCTTATTTTCTTTTATTTACATTATTGACATTAGCCTATTATATGGGCTTAGTGCCACGATACGTGCGCGTTAATTGCGTCTCTAGTTTTGTAATATTTCTCAACACAACAGCCATTAGTAATATTTATGAACGTGACAGCAATCGGCGCTGTGCTGCTTTAACTAATTTTAATTGAAAAATTGATTATCAAAATAGAAAATTGCATCTGTTTTTATGTTGGCTGTCCTGTTTCCATCGCTGTCAATACTGGATCTCCTACATTCAGCGTACCCATATGTGTTCTTTGCGCTTGGGGCACCCCCATTTACTTGCTATCGGTTACTTATACTACTTATTGAATTGTCCGCTCTTTATTTATTCTGGCTAGATTTAACCGATTCGCGACATTCTGCAGCAAACGGCTTGTGCATGGACTCGGCCCCTCGAGGGCAACTGGGTAAAAACTGGTACTTCCCTGCCTTGCCTGCCTCGGTAAGAGCTGAAGCATAACCAGGTCGAGCCAACACGAATCATTGAAGGGGCTAATGAGTCGTACACTGTCGCGTAATGCGCCCGCGTACAACCGCTCTTGAACATTTACATTCATGTTACGTCTTATCTGGGCGGGCTAGACATAATTTTTAACCTTCGAACGCTTTGGGCCACCGTTATTTTGTCTAGCAATTAACAACCTGGCAAAATACATGGAGAGTTCGTTGTTCATTCGGTATTTGGGTGACGGGGTTCTAGCCGGTTCTCGACTTCTCGATATTGATGCGGTTAGCGGCTTTACTCCAAACAAATCAAAGTGCGTAGCTTTTTTTTTCAAAATATGCCGATACTGACTCGATGGTCAAAATTGTTCACTTTTTCCCAAGCGGAAAAGTGATATACGCTGCAGAGCCAAAGCTCCTGGGAGTGCCACTGCTGCTAGAAACTACCCCACCAGTGAGCTTCATTGGGCACCTTACTGGACGATTTAAAGACAAGGATTTATATCGGTTGCCATACTGGAGAACTCCTCGTCTACACCCACTTATTCCAATGCGGCGAACCAATAGAACAGAGCCTGCAAGGCACACTTCTTTGCTCCGAACAATTCCGAAACCGCGATCTAACTGGCTCTCTAGCACTTACCGGCATATGCAGAATTAATGGTGAGAGAGGATCGGATGACTCATGCACCTTTTAAACGCGGCCGACTCCTTGTCTTGGACGTAACCGTCCCTAAATGGTAAGTTACGAATCGGTCCGAACAGATCATACCGCCTCAGCGATCGAAAGAAATAAGATAAACAAAAATGCAGAACTAGTCAAGTCACACAAATTTAGACTAGTATCCTTCGAAACAGAAGGGACTCTAATTATTCTGACTGAAGGACTATTGACGAAATAAGGAGAAAGGCTGAAGGTCACAACCGGGGACAAAATGGCCGCCCAGTTCCTTCGTCAGGGACCGTCTATCGATCTCCAAAGGGCTATCTCCGATCAATTCTAGGATATCTTTAGTAACGCGCTTTTACTAGGAAAGGTATGAGATGTCTGAGAGAAGATGTAGGAGAAGGCTATGCGTAATAATCCACTGATCATGCGGCGGAATATACAAAAAATATACACACAACTACGCCGTGACTCCTCCTTTGCGAGCACTTCCGTAATATATATTTATATATATATATATATATATATATATATATATATGTGTGTGTGTATATATATACATATATATATATATATATATATATAGCATGCCTACACAAAACAGTGTGTGTAGGACTGTTTTGTAGCCAAAAGTGTTTCGGCCATGCATGCAGAATACGTTCAAGTTGTCGTCTAAGCAGTTGTGCACCAAATAGCTCATGTGAGCGGGCGCGCTGTCTTGCTGAAATATGCGCGGTCTCCCATTGGACACGCGGTCAATCCACGGGTCATTACCACGGTCGTCAGACCTCGTTGGGAAGCCCCTGCTGTGATTATTTTGACTGGTGTATAAACGTTTTTTTTAGAATTTATTCTAACGGTTGTGTTACCCGGTTCACACGGTTGTGTTAACTACTAAGCGCGTTATAGTGCATTCAGCGGAAGTTTTTTGAGGATTTGGGTGCAGATGACTGGAGCGGCGGTTGCGAAATGTAATGGAATAGACGAACATCTTCAAGAACAGTAGCAACCGCCGCCGTAGGAACTGCAAGAGCGGCATGTGGAAATTTTCCCAACTGGCTGTCGAACAGAACGAGATTGCCGGAATTGCAAGAATTGCTGGGTTGTGGAGCGTGCAGCATCAACACATCCCGTAGCGTACAGATGAGCACACCTCTTTCTCGGTTTTCTCCCGTAGACTCTTCGCATGTCCCTCATGCAACGGAAATGCCCGTACAACGTACACAGTCAACTCACTTAGTGGTTCCTATTCCGTTTTAGTCACTTCCGAATCTACGATCGCCTTCCTATTACAAACAAGCAAATCACATATACACACCACACACACACAGACCTACGTTCATATAAAGACAGAAATGCGTGAGTAAAACTCTACACAGCCACACAGGTCCAACACAGGTACTCGTAATAAAGTGGTTGAGGGGAAGGAGAAACAAGAGAATCGGAAAACGCAGAGGAAGAAGACGGAGTGGGGTCACAGGTCACAGCCAACCAGTCAGCGGCAAGTCTGTCGGCCTAAAGTTTGCGCTAACTGGACGAAGGTGAAGTTCTCCCTGATGGCTCGGCCGCGGGTTGGTCGGAGTCTCTCCATTCTGAGTTGGCGCTGACTGAACGACTACGATAGTGAGGAGGGAAAGCTGCTGCACAGGAATGCTGCGAGCAAAAGTCCGCTACCGGAGTTGGCTGCCGAAACGTAGCGTTGTCGTAGCTGCTGCGTCGTCCAGAGAGGCTACCGGAGCGGGCGGACGACGAGTGAGTGAGTGAGTGAAAGACTAGTATGCCTGCTGTTTACTGGGGGCAATCGCGGGGCTTATTGCCGATGCCGCGCCGCTTCCGACCGCGGTCCGAAGGCAAGTCCAAGGGCAAAAGAAGCTGCGAGTACAGCCTTCCAGAGACAGCAGAGGAATACAGCGAGGGGTTGAACGAAACGACGACAACCGAGGGCGGAAGGGAGAGAAGAGAGGGAAAAGCAATAGAGAAATAGCGAAAGATAGAACGAACAAAATGAAGAAGGGGTCACAGAGGGGAAGAAAGGGCTAAAGTGCAATGTTGTTAGCCGATCAGGCAAACCAGAGGTGGCAGCGGCATTCGAGTGCCCGAGAGCCAGGCGGCAGCTGCGTCGCGCAGCGATTCCGTGTTTCTGTCTCTCCTGGCATGCCATTGGACCAGTAAATGATCGACAAATTTGGGTTGGCGCCCAACGTCCAACTTAAACTGTACGCCCGCCGCCGTGATGCCTGTGGGTGTGTGGGTAATGGAAAAGCGGTACAGTTGACAGCGACCTCGGAAACAGAGACGACGGAAACTCAAAGACCAATTGCAGTTGAATCCAGTCCGTTACCCCTTCTGTGATCTCCGGTACCGCTGGTGATTGCAGCTGGTTTGTTGTTTAACAGCTGTCATCAATGCTGCGAAAATAAACCATATCGAAGAACAGAGTAGATAGCGGGGGCTCAAGGCGAAGTAAGGGGTAGAGGAGAAGACGCAACAGAAAGACATAGGTACAGACGCATTGCAGCAGCGGTATCAACAACAACACACACAACAACAACAGCTCCAGAAGCGTATATACCTTTCCAGAATGTAATTGAATAGAAAAGTACTAGATCAATGAAAGCTTTGTACACTGTGAGGATACCCTTAATGGGACCCGTAGCAGTTTGGTACAAGGTAATTGCTTTTTACAGCTTCTATTCATGAAACGCTCCTTGTGGTTGTTACAACTCAAAGGTTTCTTACATGGGGGTTGAACACTCTCCAAAGGTATATTACAGATGAGTATTTCATATGCACACTGGGACACCGGGTAGAAAGCATTTAGAGCGCGCACGATTTGCTATGGATAGATGTTGGCTACTTTGGGCGATCTTGCGACAGCCTAAGCTTTTGCTATTGCACCGAAACATGGATTTGTTTCACGAATATCGAACAGCTCCCCAAAGTGGTCCCTGTGCTTTTTCAAGACATGGAGGTACGTCTTGCATAGTTGAGCACGAACAGATGGCAGGGTGATAGTTGATAGTCGGACTCTCCAGCCTATAGCGATCCTGGATATTTAGTAGGCGCTCTATATACCGGCTGTATCCGCGTTTACAACAAGTCCTAACGTGTTGGAGATTTTATACATTTAACTATATACAGGTATTAAAGCGCCAACTAGATCGGTCTTTATTGAAATGTCTATGTCCATTCGCATTTTTTATAAAATAAAATCAAACTTAAATTAGAAGTTGATACTTCTGACGACCTCGTCCACCTCTAATACGTGCACTCAATTTAGTATAAAATACGGTCGTATCATTCCAAATAGACTCTGTCAGGTGTCGTTATTACCAGAAAGGAACGCTGCAGCCGTATCAGTTCTTATCATCGCAAGATGTCTATTTAATGTATCTGCTATGGGAAGTGGATGTACAATAATTAGGTCGGAATGAACCGTCAGCAGCTGCGGTAGTTAGAAAGGTAAGCTAGAAGACGTACCCCTAAACTTTTCTTGACCGGGCCAATGAAAGGTCTTTAAATGGGTCCTAGAAAGAGCCGAAAGAACCACCACGTTGTATTTCGGTGCTCACCTGTACATAGTTTCCATAATGTAGTGTGTAGAACTGTGGGTTTTTATGATTCCAATAAACTGTGTATTTGTGACAAGTGTAGGGAACTGTGCAAGAAATATCATGCTGGCGACTGCTCAAGGGTAAGCAGCTTGACTTAAAGAAAGTTGTTTAAGTATCGTAATGTATTTTTTTTATTGTTACAAATAAATAAAAAAAAACAAATAATTGGTTGATGATGATGATGATGATCATGTTAGTGGTAATAATAGTTGCGTAGTGGACAATCACAACAACAACAACAACAACAAGGTTTATATCGTCGCTCGTGGCTCGACCTAAATTCAATGCCTTCACAAAAACGCCGCTCCGGCTGGCCCTTTGACGAAGTCCGGCCCTTCGGCAAAGTCCAGAGGCTGTAGGGTCGCGCGACACCCGCTTCGGGAATAACAAAACATTGTAGCGCCGGCAGCCACGCCATAACGTCTGTCGCGACGCCTGCCTGTTATCAGTGATTTTTGTGCGCTCGCTTAGACCAGCGAGAACGCACCAAGCAGCAGCTGAAGCGACGTTTCGTTTGCGACGTCATTTTATCGATGCGTTTTTATTGTCGCGCAGAGCGACTACTTGTGCGTAAGCACAGAAATCGAAAAGGCTAGTTTCGAATCCGCACGATGTCTGCTTTCCGTCGTACTTTGCTTCCCCTCCTCCCCTACATATCTCTCTCTCCCTTTCCTTTCTCTCTCGATCTCATACTAAATTATGAAAAGAAATACATAAAATCGATGACGATATGCTTGCAAGGTTGTATCAGAAGACTCACAAGTCACGTATAGATTTAATTGCGAACTATATTGAGCCCTTTGGTAAACGCTAAGTCATTGTGGCCAAACACTAAGTCACCACTAAGTCAAACTGTAAGCAGCTAACTCTATTAGTTTATTAGTAGTTCACTCATGGCCCAATTAGTAAATGCAAAAATTCGGCCGTCTACACTTAACTAGCTACATTACCGCAATACATGCGCAATATCACAACACTGCACATGCGCATATTCTGGTTTCTGTCTGTTTGACAGCACGAGCGAGTTAAATCTGTCGACCCATTTGACTCACAGTATGCCAACACTGTCAGGTAGGGTATGATCGACAACCATAGCAATAATAGTAATATAATTAAACAGCAACAACACCAGTAACAGCAATAAGAGGAGAAAACTGTGACTCCCACAAACTCCCTAGTTAACGCTGATCGCTGTAAAACCGTTGCATGCTGTCTAAAGTCGTAATGGCTACCGCAATGGCTGCTGGACACCCACAGCCGAGATAAGCAATGCCGAGGGTAGACCAGGTGTGATGGATCACCGTAGGCCAGTTTGACTTGATGGTAGATGGCGGGAGCCTCTTCTGCAACTGTTTTTAGCAAGTGATCTCTTTTCACGGTGTTGAACGCGTTCTTAAAATCCAGTTTGATTAGTATGGAGGACTCCTGCCGAGAGTCCATGAATGCCCTAATAGCGTGGACCATTATTTCTGCACCCCGCTTGGTGGCTGTGTCCATGTTATATATATATATATATATATATATATATATATAACATGTACACAGGCATTAATTAGCCTTACGGAAAATATATATATATATATATAAACAGAGAAGAAAGCTCAGTTAAAAGATAAGCGAACTTTAAAACTTGAAGCACGAACCATTGGTCTACACGTAGCGTAATGTAAGGCATTACACCAATAAGTTGGTCATCATGTACCTTGGATACATTTCCTCTAACAGCTTGCTCCGAATGCATAGTGGTCTAAAGGCGTGCAGATGCATAATCGTCTTCGGAGGTTCATGATGACTTGTCGGGTCCGTTTGGAGTGTCTGGACTTCTAGCCCCTAAAATGCGCGTGACTTGAGAACCAAACTGACGTGCAATGCCCCAGACAGCCGTACCACTATCGGCAATCTTTAGGGGCCCAAAAAAGAGAGTCATAGTTACTCCCGCCTTATGAAACTCGCTCAAGTTCGTATACAACAGCTTACGGTCATCCTGATAATCATCTTGTAGCGTTTGCCATTTACGCCAAAGGCCGTATCAACACAATGCTATATAGGCGTATCGTATTACGTGATTGAACGTTCCTAATGTTGATATCATTGACGGATGAATGGCAATTACTTTTCTGACATGCTACTAGTTTTGTTTTTCACTATTCCTTCTGAGGGCAGGTTGCGACAAGTTCAACTTGACTAAGCTTTTACAACTTTGAAACGGTTCGCTCAACGGTAGTTGTCGGCACCACAAACAAAGGGTCGGTCATTTGCTCCGACGCGACCACCATTTGAGGACATTCGTGTTCTAGCCCATGCGAGCAGGTACGAAGGGCTGTAGCAGGGCTGCTGGCAGCAGCTGCTGCTTCCCAGCAGAGTGTTCGCGCTCATCGTCTACGTACTTGGTTCGGAGGCCGGTCTAGAGCCACAGATAAAGGCAGCGACCTCCAGCGAGTAGAGGTTAGTGAAGGGCGGGGGCAAGCGAGAGGAGCAAAGACTGGAGGGGTTAGAGCGGACGAAGCGCCCGCTCGTAAATATCAACTATGTGCCCGCTGCCTGCGGATGCGTGGCTGTGTTCGCTTGGTACGGGGGGTAGTTCGTGCGGGGTCCGTACATGTATGCGAATATCTTTGCTTTTCTGCGGGGTCTGCACTTTGGGACACCACCGCATTTGCACACACCCGCTGCCGCCGCCACCACCATTGCCATCCCCTTCTTTCAGCGTCGGCTCTGAGCAATGCCCGGCTTTTTGCAACGGCCGACATGTGTCATACATACACACACGTAAACACACACATGCGCCGTACATGGCTGCCGCTTGTTGTTGCTAGTATAGTCGTCGTGACTGTCCGTTCAATGCACCGCCGCCGAGAGCAGCAACGCGTTATCCCCTACGACTCGGTCGCCGTTCTCTACCTTAAGCCTACTTGCCCATCTTCACCGCTGGGTGGGCGCTGCCAGCGGGCCCGCGTTTACACGCGCTGGCGGAGGAGGCGACCCTTACACACCAACGACGCCTTCTGTTGACAGGATAAGTCGAAACCCGCTTTGTTTTTGGGCATTTTTAGGCTGTCAGATGACGCATCGTGTCCCCTCGTGCCCTTCGTTGCGCCCGTTGCATCACTCGGTGTGCGACGCCCTCTGGGAACTCTGAGCTCAGCCCAACTCAGCTCAACTCAGAGTCGGCAGTGATGTCGGCCAAATTTTGCGGTTGAGCCAGGCCTCGCACAGACCTGACACGTGGTGACTGGTTCAATGACCGCTTTTTCGGACAAAAACATTGCTACGCGTAGACGTGCACGCCACGTGCAAGCTCGGACTCCTGAGAATCGATGCAAATTCTGGCGGGTAAGCGCGCGTTGGGCGTTTTCTCTGGTACCGGCGGCTTCTAGCTACAGCTCTACTCAAACGTATTGCCAAGGCAAGCTCCGCTTTAGCGAGTGCGCAGTAGCCCCCCACAGATGTGTGTTCCAGTGACTTTTGTAAACAAAATCAGCAGCAACACAAATAGGTAACCTTGTGCTGTTTATGTGCTGTTAAGAGAAATGCATCTAACTAGCTATTGTCTGCAAATGTGTAGCAGCCCCTTATAACCTCACTAAATCGTGGTTTCTCTGCGTACACGTGCCGATATATAGCTTGTTGCCTAAAAACCTGCCTAAGAAGCTCGCTTAGAGCTTGAAAGATATTAATTTATCTTCCCTGCAAAGTATATCAAATGAAAAACAATTGATGTAATACTGCAGATTGATTGTAATAACCATACCCGTGTATGCATAGTGCCAGAATAGTAGATCGTAGACAAATATTTCATTAAATTTAGCAATACAAAATTTCATCCAATTTTATTATTGGCATACAACATGTTTGTTTTATTACTCATAAGAATATTTATTTTTATATGTAATACCAGTGTTAATAGTATGTATTACACAGCTACGGGTACACGTTCATGGAGCATGCATTGAAATTTGGTTGTAGCACAAAATCAAAACGTGCTCACAGATCAAAGGCAGAACAAACATTAGGTATAACAGTTACTCCTTTCTTTTTTTAGTCAGTCGATTTGCGTCAACACGTTTTATCCGGGCTTTTACCAATTGCTCGTACTAATCAATTACATTGATCTTCGCCCGAATCTACATCCAACTTCTACTTACGTGTTAAAATCGTCTCTGCATTTCTCTCAGGAGGATTATATGTCCCGAATGTTTTGTTTTTCTATTAATGTTTGCTGTCAAATATTAAGAGTCAAATACGCGCGACTTATTATTATACAGATAAACGAAGTGCTCTTAGTAGCCAGGTGCATACTAAGAAGCAGCCTGGTCGCACATGCTCAGCGGAGCCGTAGTTTGATGAGACTCTATTCCTAGGTCATTTGCAATGTTCAATTCGTTTAATGTCTTCTGTCCTCCTAAAATACATCTGTTCATTGGATTCCTAGGGTATATATGCATTTTCCTATATTGGACGAAGTTTTGATTAGAAACAGCTAATACAATTCGGTCAGCTCATCGAATGGCTCTAGCCTCTACAGAGTCAATGTGACATAAACGCAATAGAAAGTAATAAAGTCTCGTTTGCAAGCGTTAATGTACATACTCTATGGGAAGATGGAAGCTCGTAAGCAAAATAGTGCCACAAGAGGCCGCTATCGTATACCAGGTGGCTAAGAATAAGCCAGCACAAAACAACCAGCCCCACATACATACAAGGCCACGTACGCATATGAATAGATTGGTAGTGATGATCGCAAGCGCGTTACCGCACGGCGCTGCCTGTGAGCTTTTCCTCTAACCAGACACGTATCAAGCCCCACGAGTCGTCTCTGTATAAGCCTAGCGTTGGCTATTGTTAAGACACGACAGCCTGCTCCTAACTCGGCGGTGGCGATGGCGGGCAATGCAGAGCCAACACACGGCGGGAACGGAAAGACGCACGTTATCCGCGAGTAAAAAAAAGCGCGCTCCCAGAGGACGCGGCTCACGTCAATTGGATTCGTCGACGGTTAGCGGTAATGCGGCTTACGTTGCGGCATTGATCGAGCTCGGGTTAGCTAAAAATCAGAGTCGGTAGAGAAAAGTTCCTCGTACGTACAAACGCTCAAGGTCATTACCATCATTGCTCGTTATCGTATCGAGAAGTGCAATGGGGGTTTGTGAGGGTTATGCTCGTTCACCCTTACGTCAGGAAAGCAGAAGTTTGCACAGAGGAGCTGCGCACAAACCGCCCTGCACACCCGCGGTCGGCGCGCGGTCGAGACGAGCATGCCCCCTAAGGGTTCAATGCAACTCTTCCCTCAGGTGAAGGATCTCGTCGCACCTTCCCGGGATCAGGGACTACTTGAAAGAGCGTGACGCTTCCTTCATATGGTCACCAAGTATTGTCCAATTCAATTTCGAACCATGAAAGGTAGGGAGGACAGAGGCTGATAATGGCTGAGAGGAAAGTGAAAAAAATTGCGTCAAAGCCCCATGAAAAAAAACCTGTTCTGCAGGGCAGTCGGAACTGAGCTTGCTAGACCGATTGGTTGAGAGATATCCATGCATATATATATATATATATATATATATTTAAATCTCGAAGAGTTTATGCTTAACACCTAGTTGTTTCCAATAATTAAGTAATTTTTATCTCCGCACTAACTTGAAGATACAAAGGAAAATAACCGGAAATAATTATTCTATTTCTTACGTAAATATTTAAATCCAAAGAAAAGGAAAGTTTAAGGCAACATAACACAGTATATAGTGTTGATAGTGGCAATTATAACGTAACAAGAAAAGTTGGTGTGGTCTAATTTAATTAAAGATTTCCTTTATGGAATAATTAGTCTACGGACAAAGTGATAGAACCCGACCGACTGTGAACTTTTCCTAACTAACTTACATCTAATTAAAATTAAATGGAAGAAGAAATATGGTATGAAGTTTCGATGTCTATACACAAAGATTGTAAGACTGCAGTAGAACGGCGAAATGCACTAAGTTAACTCAGGGCTCGCGAGACAATCTGTTTTGCCATGAGTCTAGGGCGATAATGCCAATAAATGAATTCTTGTCTAAACGATATAAGCGAAACGCAAGGAATTAACCGTGATATCGTTTAAAATATAGTACTTCCACCTCACCAGTGAAAGCATTTTGAACAGAATGCTTTTCTGGATGCGGAGCAATTAAAAAGGTACAGAAAAAGGCCATATGCTTTTAAAACAAAACTTATTGAAAAACAGCAACCATCTTAATTACGCATAAATCGTTTAGAGGAAGTTATCTTTGATTTTAAAGGCTTCCATGATCCGTGAACATTGCATGCAGAAATCCTGCCGGCGACGATCGCTGGTGTGCGTGTACTAACCTGTGCTGAAAGCACTTTGGCCCAGAGAAAAGTTATGTATAGTGAGATGCGATTGTCGGACGATCTTCCTGAGGGTACAAGAATTCCGGCATCTTTAACGCATAGCGTTTCCTCATACGTGACTGCAGAAGGTTAGCGTTAGTCGTCATAGAACAACGACAAAGTGTTACATGCTGTACTCAGCGCCTAGTATACGTGTATCCGCTCTTCCATAGGTGACTTTTCTACAGAAACAGGCCATGAATCTCGTATCTTGCCTAATTTTACTACATTCCTAGTTGAAGAACGAGATATTCTATTGCTAAATAGGCATTGCGTGATGTCGTAAACCAAATCCACGATAAGTGTATAGAACAGGCTTATAGCTTTGATTGTGTTCGCGTGTATCAAAAATAGCTACTAGAACAAACGCAAATGTGACGGCATATCAGTGAAGAAATCCATAAATATGGTTCTGCGCGAATTATTAGGAATGCTTAGAATTATTTCGGAGAAAACAGAAGAGAGCTATCTGCAGATCTGCAGGAGTAAATAAGAGCATAAACATAAAAACAGTCAGTAAAACCTGCCTAAAGGTGGGCAAACAAAAGACTACACCGGAGATGACTTTTGATAATGTATGATGTACATTTTCCCTCGTTCGCAAACTTTTTAAATGATCAAAACAGTAGTGGATTGACCTAGATTCAATGGGCTTCAGTGTTAAGCTGTTATTTTACTTTTATTCAGGAACACAGGAGCCTAAAGAGAGGCTCAGGAGCCACCTTTAGATGACTCCTAAATTTGTCGCATCTGCACAGCACAACAAAAAACCATTCGCCTGGCACGTGGCAAAATGGATATATAGCAATGTTCCTCTGTGATCACTGCATGCACCCTCAAGGCATACCAACGCAGTACTTAGGTTAAAATGTATACTCCTTCTCGTCGCAGAAAAGGTGTGTTGTATTCTATTTGTTCGACACATTGCTTCTTATTGGTCGCGCGTTCTCAGCAGACGGTACTGCTCAGCACTTAGCTGCATTTTGTTTCAATTCGCTCGTTGCCTTGTATTTCTGAGCCCTTCAAATACTTTATGAGACATCCCAGAGAAATGCCATGGTCAATATACCATAAATGGAGTAGGCGTTTGAGCGATGCGACCACTAGACAGAACAAAGGCGGCTCCAACGAATTGCTTTGCTGCGCGGACAAAAATCGAGCCATATTTGCCTCCATGCCTTTTTCCATAACCCTTCTGAGGTTTGGGTTAGGTGCAATAGCACGTTAAGCAGACAAAACGTCACTGACAAGATGGAATATAGTGCGTACCATGCTTTGCTGTCGTTTTCAATATTTTAGTCCCTTAGGAACATTGTTAGCAAAATATATATATATATATATATATATATATATATATATATAAAGCGGACGTGTGCTCGGAGGTCTGTGGAAAAATTCTTAGAATCCTGGTACCTGCCTACTAATACCTGTTAGAGTTAGTCAAATGAGAGAGACGCGTGTGCGACCATCGTGAGAGGAAGGCCGATCAAGAAGGTTGTAGTCACCGAAGTCAACATGTGTGTTGAACACACATGTTGACTTCGGCGAAGGCGTAGAATTGGAGTAGAATGTAGGAGTTGGTGCAACACCACTCCCATGGATTCGAAGCAATGCCTACGCAGTTACCGATCTCTGGGGTGGGGGGGGGGAAGCGGGTTTACTGGGTTTGCAAGTTCCAGACTAGTCACCATGCGCTGGGGTGCCGCATGTCCGTCTGGATTTCCAAGTAATGCTGAAAGGTTTCAGCAGTACAAAAAAGAGTTAGCCAAATAGGCATGACTTGTGGCGTATCACTTGCCATGGGAACCTTTAAGCTGAAATCTTATAGTGAAGTCGCGCTAACTGGGATGCCAGCTACCTCATAGCTAACGGTCTGTAACCTAGCCGGTTTGAGGCCATAGGTGTAACCGCGTGCGTACGAAATTATGAGCTGCTTGCCCGGAGAGCGCAAGTACGTAATCACTTTAGTGCATTCTATTCGGCCGTGCGAGAAGGATATAGTTGCAGACTGTTTAGTAGCAGGGTGTATAGTGTCACATATAAACACAATTTTAGCTTGTACAGTGTGTAATATATCATTCTATATTTAATGGTTCAAATAACGCAGTGTTAGAAACGGGGCGAAAAACTCCCAGGAAAAGCCATTAAATGGCTAGAGTGGAAGAAAGCATCTCTCTTTGGAAGTACAAAGTTCATGATTTACATCAACTTGTGGCTTCTGTTGCATATCATAGTATCGTAGCCAATATTTGTTTAAAACAGATCTTTTGTGTTATGTTTGCGGCGTAGGTTTGTTACACAGTACGCTAAGCCAGCGTCTACATATGCAAACGCAATTTCCCTAGAGATCTAGCTCCTGATGCTGTGAATCATAGGAAAAATGCCCATACGATTCGTGCTAGAACATATGATACATTCAGATAAGTACAAAATGTAATAATACTAATAATAATAATAATGATGATGCAATATATATATATATATATAAAGCTGGCTATGGATGCTGAAAGATATATAAGCACGTGCTGCTTGCATCAGTGGCACCACAGAGAGGTGCGGCCGTTCGGTCAATCCCAAAATGGTAGGCGGGCTCAAATAAATTGCACCATGTGCGCATTATGTCGACGATTTCTAAAGCAAGATTACGAAAACCAGTAGAGATTGACGACTAAACGCGCGGGAAAAGAAGAGAGAAGGAGAGCGAAATAAAGCGGGAGAAAAAAAGACCAATTGTCTCACTTACCTAAAACTGCATGCATCACTGAAAGGTAAGCGGGGACAGCAGAGGAGTGTTCTTTCAGCCTTCTTTTTCTGCCTTGACTGACCAGTGTTTTCCACTGAAGCGGTAGGTAACAATGCGTTGCCAACCAGCCAGCCCAGGCCCAATGGCCGATTCGGAGCAAACTAACCTACCCTTCTAAGCCTTATTGGCTTGTTTGCAATTACGCCGCGCCGTCAGTTGCCAGTTGCGCTGATCAATCACCCTTCTATATCTAACATGGTTGGCAGCGAGGGCGCTTGCTCCCGGCGGCAAGCAGCTGTCTACACACGAACATATACGCCACTCACCCATACCCGATGCTCCGACGCACCTACGCGCACCCACTCCAGGCTCCTGGGTGCTGCTTCTGCGGGCCTTGTTACGACATTGATGTTGTCGTCGTCGTATGGAAGGGGGCCCGGACCACCGACCATCCGCAACTGCGATCGAATGCACGACGGTTGCCAGCCTAGGAGACGTATAGTCTTAATGGTCTTACCGCTGCTGCTGCTGCTCTGCCGTTGCTACAGCTGACTGTGCTGACCGTGCTGCCACTGCTCTCAGAGATTACCTCGCTTTGCGGTTCCCGCCTGCATCTCGCAGCGGCAGCCGTCGTCAACGAAGATGTTGGCCAACCAACCAACGGCCAACGATCGACGGCGTAGGCAGAAGCGGTGGCGGCGCGAGAGACGGAACCCCAGCAACAAGGGAGAGGAGTCGCCGGCATGAAGAAGGGGGTGCCGACATGAAGAAGGGGTGCCGACATGAAGAAGGGGGACCCGACATAAAGAAGGAACGCCGGCATGAAAGGGGGCGCCGACAGAAAGAAGGGGGCGCCGACACGAAGAAGGGGCGCCGACACGAAGAAGGGGGCGCCGACACGAAGAATGGGGCGCTAGCAAACCAACCAGCTATGCGAAGGCGACAACCACAAGGACAAGGCCAGTCGTTACAGGACGGCATCTGCAATCGCCGCGACAGTATCGCTGTGGCAACGGCTATGACAGTTACAACGACGCCAGTAGTACAGTGTAGAAGGTGACGCCTACCACCTCGGTACGGTAAAGGAAAAACGCATTATATTTATATATATATATATATATATATATATAATATACATATATATAATGCGTTAAGGGTAACGAGTCCTCAGAGCATGTTATTTCCCCCCTTTCTCTCATCTGGCCTTGCCGCAGCCCTATTTAAATTTAATTACAATTCACACGTATATATATATATATATATATATATATATATATATATATTTGCTCGTATATAGACTCAATAGATATTTAGAAGCTGACTAGAAATACACAGGGTGATGTACGTGAAAATAAGTGAGCGATATAGGACATTGTAGAGTTTGTTAAAGCAAATATGTTTCTAGTGGAACACTGTTTCAAGAAAGTCTTGCTTCGGAGTGAGAGTGAAATTACTATTCTTATCACACTGGTGTTACTGCCCGACATAGGTGTACCAAATATGCAATTGCGAGTTAACTACATTCATCTTCCTATAGATAAACAAAGTCTACTCCGTGAGAAAGTTCTGCTTCTCCTGAAGGACATACAACGCCGGCTACAAGATGCGACATGGTCGTTTAGAAGAAAAATCCGCAAACATTTACGTTATCTTATTAGAACTTACGTTCCGTAACTCAAGATCATAATCCTACAAGCAATCAAAGCGCTTAAAACAATCCAGTCGGTGGTTGCGCAGTAATTAAGGTTTTCCGACAGGCATATCTAGATTAAACTATGCATACACGACCTACTTCATCAGGTAAATTACTCTAGAACCACATACAACTATTTACTATCCTGCAGTAACTGCTCGAACGTGCCTCCGCGAACCATTGAGGCAGAATCACTTTTATTTGCAGAGACTTCGTTGCACGTCTTGAAGTATGCTAGGTATCGCTCGAATGGTTCTAGCAGCGAAGGTTATTCTCTTCACGTGACCTTCTCGACCGGAGTCTCGTAAGCGAGAGCCTTTAGATGACCCCAAAGAAAAAATCGAGAATTTTTAAATAGGGTGGTTGCGGTAGCCAAGCGACCCATCTGCCTCGGCCAATCCACCGAATCTCAAAAATCACGTTCAGGTAATCACGCACCGCAGTTGTTCACTATGCCAGCCCACACATTTACGGAGAAACGCCTCTGGCGTCCACGCTGACGAGTCATACGAGAAGGACAATCGGCTATTGTCTGAAGGTCTACGCTCTTCCCTAGGTGAGGTCCTCGGTGTTCCAGTGTCGTAATGACGGCCATTGTACGATTTAGTTTTAAGCACGTGACGATGTATGTTCACTAACGAATTAAGCGTCTGTTAGTACAAGATAAGCGTCTATTTGGAAAACGCATCTGGTGTAGCCGTCGCGCCTGGTATGCGTTACACCGCGATTCAGCGTAAGAGTAAAAAATGTCAAGTTTCTCAGTCTCTGTGTGCCGAGTAATCATGATAGAGTAATAGTGATGATTCAACAGATAAAACGACACGCAGTATTACGCTTTGCACGTAGCACAGCTGCAAATATGATGGTACTGGACCCACCCTCTATCGGTCTATTTTTCTTCTAAGAAACCATGCGGCGTGCTGGCATCAAAAATATGTTAAACGAGGCACATTTGATTGATGTTACATCGATGTGTCTGTTCTGTATTCAAACACTGACTAGTAACTAATAATAACACTAATTACCACTAGACTCGATCGTCTCGAATTTTGCACTGGTCTTCTTCGCTAATTGATCGATTCGGGCACGCGTTGTGGTGGGTTGGTTATCTCCGATATTTATGAGTGCTGTGGGACGCGTACGAATGTCTGATCGTAATAATACAGAAGTTGTGTTTAGAGCACGACATACGGTGGTGGCTCGACGTCATAGTAGGTGTGGTCTTGACAAGGGTCGATTAAATGGATGGTGTCCGTACAGAAACTTTATAAAGTTCTAAAATTTTCAAGAGAGTTAAATTTGGAATAAAATGAACTACAACAAATGTTGATGCTCAAAAATGTTATGCTAGTGCTTAAAACCCCACCTTAATACCCGCAGGCAATATTTGTGTCACTTATAAGACCCGGTTATGCGAGTATGACAGGAAGTGTGAAAGCTTTAGCAGGTAATACAGAGTTTCTGGTAGTCGTGGAGCTACCAACCGTCGTCTAGTCCTGTACAGCGTGCCTTCTGTAAAAAAGCAAATAGAGGCTATGCTGGAGATGCATATGTAGTTTACATGTAACTAAGCGGGCCGTTTTCTTTGTAGTGCATTATGTATCTGTTACACATGTCACGAAGGATTTGCTAAGCCAATGTGCCTAGCGAGAGTGTACTATGACTACCACGTCCCCGTTTCGTTTAGGCCAGGCCGACACCAATTTAGAAGGGTACCCTGAATAAAGGCAGCGTTCTAATTTATATGTCAAAATCTAGACGTTGTTTCAAAACGTACGACGATTTGCTATCACCAAATGACAGGTTTAGCAAAGTCCTAACTTTGCTGATCAGCTGCCTGGTCCAAACGCCAGGAGAACCGAACGTTTCAAACGCGAGAGGGCAGAATTCCTGGGGATACCCGATTGATGAGTATTTTCCTCTCGGTGATAATACACATTAGACCGTGATGTCCCAATTTGTCAACGGGGTGACCACATTGATACCGATGAGGGCTAACTAGGTTTGTCTATAGTTGTAGGCCTACTGCTCTGCGAATCGTACCGTCATTAAGAAGGTGGGGGCACTAGGAAGCGCCTGTAACTAGACGCCTGAGTCCTTGGCGGACACGGCGTTTAGGCGAGCTTTAGTCGTGTCGTCGGCCGGCTTCATTGACAAGACGTCGTTGTACCTTATCGTTTCAAGGGGCACTCTAGTCACGTTTTGTTAGTACGTTGTCAGAGTGTGTTAGCATGTTGTCTACCTCCGTACAGGGCCTTAAGGCTCTTCTGAAGGTGGGCTAAACGGTTTCTAAACTGGCCAACTTTCGCTGTATCTAAAAGGGGAATTGCCCTATTTTTTGCGTCTGGCATTGATGAGACTGTGGCAGGTCCGGCCAGGGTCAGTAAACTAGGGATACAGAGATCGTTTTAGACGCGGGTTGTAACGCTTGTTGCCGTGTGCTAGGTGATAGAGATGTGTTCAGCAGGGACTTTCGTGTAGACAGTATCAATACTGTTAATAATATTGCTAATGACGTACCTAACAATATTAGAATATTGAATGACGTATCTAATAATATTAAATACGTCAGGGTTACCGCGGACGCAAGCGTAAGAAGGCTGTTTTAACGCCTCAGATGTGTTGTCTACAGACGGTGCTGATATGGGGGACATGCCGGTGATTTTGGCCGAGGGAGCACATCTGAGGAGATCTTATTTCCATATGTGGCACTGAAATTTGACATTGAGAAACGAGATTGGTTACATGAAGCTGCAGACAAGATGAGAAGTTATATGTGTGATTCCTTTGTGTTCATGGTTGATGTCGATTAGGAAAGAGTGAGCAGGTTGAGACGAATTCACAGTAAGACTTGTTTGATTTCAGCAACGACAGACAACTTTATTTGCAGAAGGTAGAGCGGAATCCACAGCTCTACGTATTTATAGCGCATGGACCCACACAATTATTATTACATGGTATCCCAATTTTACTTGCAACGCTCTTTCTGCGTTGCGAGTTTGTAACGGACATAAGAGACGCATATAGATCATTTGAAATATTTCAACTGCGTAGGCAGATCATTACGGCTTTTGCCCAGGACAGCAGTGCTTCCTGCAGATTTATTACAAATATGATATGTATGAGCTTCGAACGATAATCTGGAATATAAAACAACGTCTAAGAATCTTGCTTTATTGATCAGGCCAGTTTCCGATTGAAATAGAATGATTCATTGAAATACCTCACGGCTAATACTTAGGACACCTCTAGGCAATAAGACCTGGATATCATCGGTCTTTAACTAATTTCTGGATAATCTATTGGCTCTAAACTAATCTGACAGTTGTTTAAGGTCTTCTCTAATCATCTTCGCTGCCTCTTGTGGGAAATCGCCGACAAAAAGTGCTGAAGTGTCATCATGAAAAAAATGTCGCCTTTTTAGACTTTACAATTCCGTATATTGTTCTTCACATTGTTCATGCCACCCTGTATAACACAAGCCGGGTGTGTTTGATAACAATTGGCTTTTGCAGACGTTGATGGGCGTACTATTTATTGTACCGTAGAACAACCGCAGAAGCAGCAGCATTAGTAACAGCTGCAGGCCGCGGTGAAGCCTTGCAGGCCTCCGTGAGGCCTTATAGGGTGCGTGTAGTTTGTAGCAAGCACCCTATAAGGCCTCACGGAGTTTCTCGTGTGTCCTCAGTTTTCTTGTGTGTTTTTAGTGCACGCCACAAGTCAAAACATCATCAGAGAGTATTTAGAAGTGTACGCAAAAAACCATCTGCCTAGGCATAATATTCGTACTGTTTGTATTGTGTGTGCTTGCCAATATTGTGTATCGAAGCTATGATACACTAAATTGGTAAGAAGACGCTGGCTGACAGAGCTAGAAATTGTGCGAGCCTATACGTTTCCATTGCTACATTTAGTATTTACTACTACTACTACACCTACGTTAACTCTATTTGTTTTACTATCTAGTATTGCCAATGAGGGGTAGTCTATCTACTATTGCCACAACCGGTGTTCTAATCTCTAACCACAGTATCAGTGTTTGCCGACCAAAAGTTAGTCCCGACGCAGGGCTCTAAACAAACTATCGGGATTTGGGAACGCGCTGCGTGGTCGCGCGTCTACACCTTCTGCTAGCGCGGCTGTTGCTATGGACAGAGTGCCACGTCAGCTGCTGCTGTTGCTACTGGTGCTACTGACAGTACCACGCCTTTGTTTGCCAATGCTAGCAGTGGCAACATGAAGAAACCTACAGATTCAACGAGCAGCCAAGAATCAGTGGGCGTAGAACGGATGTCACGTGCCGTTTGTCAGTAGCAGATGGTGCAGTCTGCCCCTCCAGCCAACCAGCTTGCACATCGTCTGCAGCTCCTCGGATGAATCCGGCCAGCTCCGAGCTAACCAGAACAGCGTGACAGAGGGATGAAATGGCACTCAGAATGAGAAAGAGAGAGAGAAACAAGGTAAGAGCAGGCGACAGAGAGAGATAGAGAGAGAGCGGGTAGGAGCGAGAGAGAGCGCGAGAACGAGTAGGCTTAAGATCAAGAGAGAGAAAGAGAGAGTGGGAGCGAGGGAACGAGTAGGCTCAAGATCGAGAGAGAGAGAGAAAGAGGAATACAGGGGAATGGGCTATAAAAGAGAAAAGGGCAGAGTTGGGGAGAGCAACAACGAGGCAGAAAGGGGACTAGCGAGTCACGTCCACATGGATGGAAATCAGAATTTGCGTACACGTATTACGGTTATCTGCTGAGCTGTCAACTTGTACGTCTGTTGCTTGCGTGGCTACCATCAGTCGTCGTTGTCGCCGCTAAGTTGTCGTTGTCAGGCACTGCCAGTGGCCGCCAGTGGTAACTCCTTGCCCGTTCGTCAGGATGTTCGTCTGCCCGTCGTCGTTGTTGTCCCGGCCCCTCCGGCCCCCTACGCCCCATTCACTACATGATGATGTTGGTGATAACCATGCTGACAGGTGCGCCTTCGCGGCGGCCTGACTTCGTTGCAGTTAGGCCGGCATTAGGACGCTTGCGCCTTATTGCCGGCTGGCCCGCACTGCTTGTCATCCCCTGCTTGGACCCTTAATGCCCCTTCTACCATATATATATATATATATATATGTATATATATACCACTGTAATACAATGACTATAAGATTCTTGAGGCACTAAGCGATGTCAAAGCTGGTCTGATGGTCGGCAAGTCTCAAAAGACAGCTCGCCTAAAAAGCTCGTCTTCACTCGACAAGTGAAATGAAAGAAGGTGGTGAGAGGAGCCTGCCAGGTTCAAAGGTGACATAAGCAATTTAATTTCGTCTAACGTTGCCCATCATGCAAGAAAGCCGGTGGACAAGAAGCTTGATAGTAACATATTTTTATATTGTGCTATATTCGAACTAGTACCTGCACTAGTGAAGTCGTACTTGTGTCAACATTAGCTATTCACATGTGTGTCCAGCTCTCTAAAAGCATGGGAGCAATACGCTACGTAGAAAGAATTTAAGAAAACGTAGTGGAGTGAACATATAGCAATCAATAATTTGTCACAATTTTCCAGACTTAGTTAAACCCAAGCAAAGTTTGGACTAGGCAAGTCTTCATCTCCAGCCTAATCTTCAAGTGGAGGGGACCTCAGTACGGCCTTAAGCAGACTAACTATTAAATTAAACGTGTTAAGAAGGAAAGGCTCCTAATCTTTTCTGTTAACATTCCTTATAATAGTTTTAGTTTGTTTGTCAGATTGCAGCTAGAAATAGCTTGTTATATCTGCATCAGGCACTTTTATTCTGGCCTAGAGCCGCAGTCGGCTTTAGACCAGTCTTCTGGCTTCTTTTTTTAGGTCTAAGGAGGAAAATGCTTTACGCATAGCCCACGTGTAGTTGTTGGAACCCATTTGTCATCCCAAAAGGAAAAGGTAATCCTGCTGATGTCCGATCTTGGCCGCACATTGCCAAGAAGAGTGCATTTATAAGATTTTCATAGGCATCGGTGCTCACAAGACGCATTTCGACATTCCTCCATCAGCGCAACATAATCTCTCAAAAGCAACATTGATCTCAAAAGGGGAAGTCGGCCATCACAGCATGCGCAAAATTATTACCCAAAGGGAAAGAAGGTCTAGAACGTCATAAGCCACAGGGAAGGTTTCTATATGCGTTATTTGTTGACCTGTAGTCCGCTTTTGACACTGCCCTCTAATGCTGTGCTCTGGAAGCTTACCAATGCAGATGTGGGCCCCCATACGCTAACTCTAGATGCCAGCATTTTTTAAATCTTTATGATTCGTGATTTGTGAACATAAGCCCGTTATCCAGACTACCGATTATGCTTAGGGAAATAATCTTAGCTCTTTGGCTTTTTCTGCCTTTCTCAGCGACCTGCCACCGATAATTTGCAAAGAACACAATACATATTGTACGCGAATGATATTATCATGTTCAGTAATGACAAGCTGGAGTTGCAGCAAAGCCTGCGCGCCCTGAAGGGTACTGCGAAAACTACGGCCTTCCTATAATGGTGATAAAACCAAAGCCATCAATCCAAGAGAATTGCATGCTCGTTCTGGTAGCTTGAAATTTTATACTGGTGCAGTCGAATTTGCTAATACCTTCTGCTACCTTAGAGTTAACTTTTCGATAAAGGGCACAGCATTCAGAATACAAACCGCCAAACAGGATAAGTTTAGTCTCGACAATAAAATCGTCGCATTGAAATGAAATATCCAACAACATTCTCTATGCCAAAACAACACGTTTTAACCTGAAGGTTGCTTCGGTGGCGGCCAATTCAAGTTATATGGGAGAATTTCAGCCCATCAGAGCTAGATATCTGGACAAGGTAACACACGCGTTTTTTAGGCTGACTAATGAATGACCACGAAACGCGACAAACAACTAGTATACCTCATGACATGTACTCAATTTATTGTAAAAGTTTTAGTTACTAGATTTAGTCGCTGCTCTCCGTTTAGAGAAAAATTCATTAAAAATGTTCAAGCTGTTCCCGGAAGCTTCTTCGAATCGCCAGCAACGGTCACGCAGAGCTGGCAAAAACCACTACAATATGTATGTGCAAATATATACCATACATACGGTGCAATAAACAAATGATGGTGATGTCATCAAGGGGTTTCTATCATAATTTCTAAATATTTTCAATTAGCCGGCCTCTGCCACAAAGAGCCCCGGGGCCGTGCAAAGCTTTCCTAGGCATCATTAGACCCATACCCTGGCCTCATTGTGTCGCATCAGTTTGTTTACGAAGGTACGCGTCATGTGGGCGTGTTCTTAAGTAAACACGTCACATGTGTTCAGAATTGTATTATTAGTTTAATTATATTTTTGGTGATTAGTTACGTTTTTGTTCGTTCAGAAGTACGTATATTGATAACAGTGAATATGCGACCATGATTATTGTACCACACACCCTTGTATGTGATAAGAAAAGTAATTTTATGATGTGGCGTTATTTTACTTTCTTACGAAGTCTGTTCCGTTTCTTTCGTGGTATATATGAGACACGGATCTGTGCTTCACACCATCGCTCTTGTCGTTGTAACAGAGTACACATTTTGTCTGGATTCTCAATGCGATATGAATACTCCTAGAAGCACACCTGGTATGCCAGCATCTGCGTAAGATGCAAACGACTTACGTAGTTGCAAATTTTAGCCTATTTGGAGTGCACGGCTGCGAGACTGAACTTAAAACTCTAGAATCGACGATTGAAGCTTTGAAACGCTTGTTCACTATCTCAGGCCGTCCTAGACTAGTGCCTATTTTAAGAGGTGAAGACCAGCGTCCATTCGGGTGCCGGCCATCGGTTCGCTCAAACCGGTGTGGTTTGATAATCGGGGCTTTTAAACGAAGACCGACGCACACCCGTGCGGAGATGTTGTCAAGATACGCACAGAGGTAGCCTCTGGGCATAAAGTCACGCCTCGTTTCAGGATTAGTAACCCCGCTTTGGCGCGTTAGTTCCTGGCTGCAAGGACTCCCAAACATTGCTTCGCTCGCGTAGGTGTTATGCGGAGGCGAGATGTGGCAAAATGGGCCCAGACGTCCTCATTTAGGAGCTCACAGAAATTGCATGCGATAACCTATAAGCCGAGATAGAATATGTTAACCAATAGAACAGGTGCTCGAGGAATTCGCACTGTCATCCAAGTCACACGAGGATAGTGCAGTCACAATCACGTTTGTTCATCCGTTCCAACGCATAATGTGCCTATGCTTGTTAGTAGCAGATAAAAGATAAGATATAGAGAACTATTGGCCTCCCTATGAGTGGTTTGTGTTAGTTAGTTAGTTAATTAGAAAGGCAATTAGATACTGTGTGCTGATAATTAAGACCAGGAATGTCATGCCTGCAGGTCATTTTATAAATAAAATTGTCCGCAATGATTTAATAAATATATTAGGGCTAATTTAATCGAGGTAAAGGGTCTAGCAAAAAAAATACTTAGACCAAAATGAAGGCAGTCAATAAGTGAGCTCCAAAAACCTTATTCCATGGCCGTTGTTTCTAAAGTTGCAACTATGCAAACGGCTTGAACGAATAAAAACAAAGACTAGCACACACGAAACCCGTATCGTTATGTATCTATGTATACGAATATTCACTTTGAAATTTAAAAATGTATCTGAAACCACCAAGGTCATCTAGTTTGTTTTGCTAGAAGCATCATTCCTCTCCCAACCCCGCCCACCGTTGGCAGCGTTTGTTGTTTAAGTTTAGTTAAATTCGTTATTCAATCAGTTCAATCGAAATTAAGAACGAGGTTCGGTGATTTTTAAGAAACCGAAACTGAGGAAGCAACACATATGCATCAAATCCTGGGTTAAAAAATAAATGAGATGTTCCAAAGTAGTGGAAATGTTACAAACGGCTTACGATGATCAACCAGTCTCCCCCAATGCCGTGTGTATGTGGTGCCGTCTATTTTGTGACAAACGTGAGAACACTGAAGATTATCACCCGTTTAGGAGGGCTTTAGAATTTAATAACAGAATAATTGCTATCAGGATGATAGCTGAGGGATTTTCATATATTTCGGATCAGTTATAACAGTCTTTACCGATATTTTATGCGTCAAAGACTCGCAGCAATTCTCCCAGTGATGTTTTGAAGGAGCAGGTCGATCGAAAGAATTCAGACAGCGCGGATTTTTAGAGGATTGTGCAAAAATGTCCGGAAGCAAGAGGCCTAAACTCTTGAATCCTCCAACACAACAACGCACTGGTGCACACGTCGTTACTTATTTTAAATTTTAAAAAAAATAATTATTTTCACAACCTCCCTAGTCGCGGGATTGGCACTGTGCGACTTGTCCTGTTCTCATGGATAAGCACGTTTTCAAGACTATAAATAAAAATCACAAAAGCAACTGAACTCTATTCTGAGCGATGCGTTTACAAATGCTTGACGAGTGGAAACGAAGAAAGGCGAGTGTATTGCAACGGGCGGGAGCTTCTTTGAAGGGCACAAAATAACTTTGGAGGAATAAATACATATTCATTTTTATGTATCAGAATTTTTCGATTCGCTCTCGTGTATATATATATATATAACTCGTCATAGTAATCCTTCCCAAACGGAGCCCGAAAAAAGAAGCAGGCGGAATACAGTAGCAAAACTAGGAAAGAACACAAAACGTGGTGTGGCGGTTTTTATTCTAAAACCGGCAGTACGGAGCTCGGTTACCGTTTGTTTAAGTGCGCACTCCCGATTGGCCGATAGGTGCAGGGCGGAATTACACATGAATTCCTTTGCATTTATGGGCAAGTGCAAACGAGTTTGCGCTATGAAGCAACGAAACAACGAACAATTGAAGCGAACGCAAAATGCCCGCTTAGCAGGTAAATCAGTACGGACGCAGGGATAGCAGGCGGCGCAGGCGGATCTACCCGTGCGCTACCGGCTCGGTGGCGGCCCAAACGCAGTTTGGCCCAAACGAACGACGCAAGCAGGGAACGGGTGGGTGGGTGGTGGTGGGTTGTCGGCACTCCGTACGGCGTGCGGGCAGGCAGACGTACGACGAAGGTTAGACTCGGTACCGCGATGATGCAGAAGTGTAGATGACGTAGTAGTAGTAGTTGTTGTAGTAGCTGTTGTCGTAGCACCAGCAGCAGTCGTCATTCGTTCACGACAATCGCGGCAAAGGCCCCAAATCCCTCGAGGCTTTACTCTTTCCCGGCTGGCCTTTCGTTCTGCATTGTGCTAGAAGGTGGTTGCTGTTGTTGTGTCCATGTTGGTTTCATTGTTGTTGTTGTTGTTGTTGTCCTTGTTCGTGTTGTTGCAGCTGTTGTTCTTGTTGTTGTTGTTATTGTCCTTGGTCGTGTTGTTGCAGTTGTTGTTGTTGTTGTTGTTGTCGTTGTTGTTCTTAGTTATGTGTTTATTGTCGTCGTTGTTGTTTGTTCTTGTTAGTGTTGTTGTTGCTCTTCGCGGCGTAGGCGGGGAAATTATGAAGTGCTCTTCTCTCGTCGTCAAAGCTGGGCGGCTGCCCCGACGCTCCACGCTAAGTTGGAGCCATCGTGTAACCTCATTCGTCGTCTCCACATCTCTTTTTCCGTTCTCTTTTTTCTCTTCCTCTCTCTCTCCTTCCTATTCTCTCTATCTCCCGCCCCCTCTCTCTCTCTCACCACACACACGCTTTCTATCTTTCTTTGTTGCTTTCCATCTCACTCTCCGGCCTATCTATCTTTGTCGTGTTCTCTCTATTCCTCTCTCTCTATCTATGCCACCGCACAGAAATGAACGACAAAGCTTGCTTTCCGGGGACTTTGCCCGGCAGCCAGCCAGTCAGCGAACCAGCCAGCTTCCGTTGCCCGTAGCGAGTGTTTGTCATTGGACACGCAACGTCGTCTCAGTGGCACAAAATGGCTTCGTCTCGCGCGCGGCACAACTGACGGCTGCAACATCGTTGAGCTGCGCTCGCTCGCTCGCTCGCCCGCAGGCCCGTTTGCTGGGAAATCTCCCGGCGGAGAATAGGGTTTCTGTGTGTTAGTTCCCTCCCGCTTCGTCCCAACCCACTCCCGCGCCTCTTTGCCTGCCCCGCCAATCATGTCTCAGGGCTTACATAGTAAGCCAAACCAGCGGCAAACGGGCGAGTCTTCCACGCCTGTGTTCGCTATGACGAGGCAGTGGTCTATCAGGCTCGGTAACGGCGGCAGCAGCAGCTGTAGATAGAAGAAAGCAGAGCGGCAGCAGAAGGAAAAAGCTATAAAGGAAATTTGCTGTCAGCTGAACGGGCCATCATAATACAGGTGGAGACGCTAACAGAAATGATGATTAGTTAGATCGCTTGAATCAGGTCAAACGCGTCACTATTTAAGGGTCATATATACACTAATATACACACTTTTCTTTCTGTACGGAATATATCTAGCATCTGAATATGGCTTTAACACAAATCAAGTCTGCTGAATTTGCAGACTTCCCGAAGCCAAACACATGATAATGCGTTGTTTGTCTCCGTCACGTACGTGACTTCCAGTGATCTAGCATTTACTCTACAACAGTAATCTATTTTCTACATAATTTGACATGGTCTGGTCAGTCCTAAGGCAATACAACGTTTTGTACAGCAATAGATAACCTCGTTTATGTAAACTTTGTATTTATTTTGTATGTAATAAAATATACTTTGCTTGGGTGTATAAATATGGACATAATAACAGATTCACTAAGGGACGATCGACGGCAACCCAATTATTGGATGTCTGTCACGACTGTGCTCTGGCGCGAGATCACGGATCTCCGCTCCACACCGTTTACTTTGACTTTTCGCGGGCTTTCGATCGGGTTGACCACCAAATTTTACTAATGACGATGGAATCGCTGGGCATCAGACCTACGGCTGATATTTGTACTAAGCCTAACTTACTGATAGGCGCTCTAATGTCAGGATAAAAAGTGCTGTCTGGTACTGCTTCATGCTTCTCTGGAGTTGCCGAAGGCAATTGATTCCGTGCTACTTGCTATGGGCCCACTTGAATAGAATGGAAATATCCGCTTCTAAATGTACCGTGCTGAAACAATCAAGGATTACACTGCAAATTTTACAAACGGCCATAGTATACCTGAAGTGTCAACATGAAATGTCCTAGGTGTTACATTTGATTGTGAAATGAAGTATACAACATATATCGCCAAAATTGTTAAATCTGCATCTCAGCTGTGCAGTCTCATTCTTAGAGCGTTTATCGGGCATGTCCCAGCAATATACATAAAACTTGTTGTACCAAAGTGGGCATACTGCTCAAACGTGCGGGCACCTTTTTATAGAAGAGATGTAGAACTATGTACTTTAGCGAGTGCAGGATAAATTTGTCATACGAGTCGCATGGCGTCAAAATGTAAGACATGAGCGAGTACCAGATGCGAGATGACGTGATTTTTTTTTAACTATTCTGGAGTAATAACGTTAGTATCTTTTTCTCAGTACGTCCAAAAAATCTTTGTACTAGTGTGTCAATTACTCCACCTGAAGTTGCTAATGTCGAAGTGGTGAATAACACGTTCGCATGGAGAGTTTTGCAACGTGCCCATGTGTGTAAAGACGACAGTGTGATTTTAACACCGCATTTTCAATAAAGGAGACTTTATATTGTATAATATATATGACACACATGTTAAAATTTAGGTTTCTAAATGTTCACGCTTGAGCTGAGAAAACGACTCTCTAGATTTATAAAACCAAGTAAACCGACATTCTAGTTGATGAAATCCTGGAACATTGTAACGTGTGATGAGATGCCGGATGGACGGAGATATTCTGTTCATGTCTGGTTAGTCGTAGCTGGTGATAAATAACGTTTTCTGGAAATTAAAGACTTATTTTAAGGTTACTCGTGCAGGATTAAAACCAGTGCGGCTGTTTGCGGTAAACTAAAGCGGCCTACGAGTTAATCGATAAATTATACTGAGCCCGCGAGTATCTTTTGTGCAAATGACTCGCTTTAGGAAAGCGGGCTTTGCCTTTTAACCTTTGTATTCGCACAAGAGATACGCTTTCACGAGGAACGATACATCTTTTTAACACTCGTCAATGGTCTTGTGGGGTTGTTGACTGTTGAATGTAATTTTAAATCGTTCACAAATAAAAGTAATGTGTGACACCTTCTAAAACCACCTCTAGAAAATTAAAGACGTATATTCAAAATTAGACGTACACTGAAAAACAGCAAACTACAATACTTACGACACCTCTAAAGTTCAAGGAAGGAATCACTTTTTATGTTTTTGAGGCTAAATCTTCGCCCGGTAAGATGTGCTGAGACCCATTGACGTGTTGTAAAGTCAATGTCTTTAATTTGTTTAAAATCTGATTAAATTTTATCCAAATAAATTGCCTTACGTCAAACCGTTTCTTGGAAGGTTGTTAATTTAAAACAGCGTTATCATCGAGAAGTCGCTCCGAAAAACACAGATTTATTGGCTCTGACGAAATCCATAAACACTGCAGCAAGTGGCGCGATGCCATTGAAGAAGAAAGTCCTTCCAGGCCAGGTCATTCATAACTTATTATCAAAAAGCTATGGAGATTACAAATAGATTTTTTGGAACATTTGTGCCGGAACGTTTTCATGGCGACTGTTTAAATTATATTTGCCTACAGGTTCATCGAGGAATGATACTAAACTCACGAGCATGTATTCTACCAGTCTGTTGCACGAATTCGACGCAATGTTAAGTAGCCGCTTTATGAAAGCTGGCTTCACCCTATCAAATGGCCATGCATTTGTGTGTGCTAAAATAAACGATGTGTTAAGACGTTTTCACGTTACTTAAACACTGTAGCTAGCTACGGATGCCACTCTGAGCGTGCATAATATCACGGCCGTTCAAATGGATAGCTGTATTAGGTTTCTGATGCTCGCGGCCGCGATAAACGCTCTCTACAACGATATGTTTTCTGTTGTAAACTGGCAGTTCTTCGTAACGAGAAGATTGCTCTGAGATACAAACGCTTTTTACAAATTACGTTTGCTCACAATTATTTTTCTTCAATCAATCCTTCCTTTTTTAGAAGGATTACCTTGAAAGGTCACTCGTGCCATTTGGCTGGCAGAGTGCCCTCAGAGAGGCACCTTATGTTTTTCGGGCAGTGTCCCAGCCAACATTTACCGTCTACGGAATGGATGACGAACCCCAATAAACACAAATGTGCAACGGTAGAGATCAAACTCGTACACTTTTGTGTCTCATCTGGTTGCAAGGCGCAAGCGAATGCACCGTACCACCGGGCTCGACCAGAGAGGCATCTGTTAAAAAGACACTGCCATATGGACGGACGGAGATCCAGTCAAGAGCCTTAGGGAGAAAGCTCCCCGGAGGCACAACTAACACATTCAGGTAAATGCGCATTTCATGGCAATGTGAGCCGTGATTGCGGAGAAATCGTGATTGAATGCATGAATAAACGACCTACCCCATCAGCTAAATCACTTAATTCATGGGTGCATGCACTCATTCTCGACATGGCTTCCAAAAAATCGCAATTGCTCCGGAATCATTGCATTGTTATAGATATGGTACAAAAATGATCGTCATAAAATGCGCGCTTGCCTGGATGTGTTAGTCATGAGCGCTGTGAGTGGTCGTAGGGGTCTGTTTTTGAGGTATTGGACGTGAAGGCTCATAAAGAACAGTATTTTTTGCGAATTCTTTTCTAAACGATCATGTCGCACTTTCTAACCGGCGTTATATGCTCTTCAGAGTTAGTAGAATTTTTGCACGAACACCACGGTGTACTTGGTTGTCTCGCAATTACACATTTTGCGCTCCTATGTCGGGCAACAGCACCAGTGTCACGGATTTTAGTTGCATCACTCTCTCTCCAAAACAAGACTTCTCACAGATCATGTTCCATTGGAAAAACATATTTACTTTAACGAGCTCTACAGTTCCCTATAACGCTTTTCAAATCTTTCTAGAAGATCCTGTATAATCGAGCATACCTCGTATGTTATTGCCTAACTTCGTTGCTGAACCGTATTGTCCGATTGAATAAATATGTTTTGTTTAGTAGTAGTAGTAGTAGTAGTAGCGGTAAGTTTAATATTCCTACAGCCTTAAAATATTAATTAAATCTGTAGGGTAATCCTGAACGCACTGATGCTACTATAGTACGTTCTTGGCAGTACCTTGGTGGAGTTATACCCTTCGCCATATTAAAACACGTTTGCTCCGAAACTAAAAGCATTGAATCAGATTCGGATCTATTCAATCGACATGTGTGTCTACTGTTTACTTCACTCCCAGTTAGAAAAAAAACGGTATGCAATTATTAACGACGGGCTGTCGCTATATATAGCCATTTTATTTTCGATTGCGGAAATTCTTGCCTCTATGGAACTACAATTTTCTCTCGCACGCCATCCTACTACAAGCCAATGTTTTCGTTCACCACATGTAATTGACTGTATAGTCAAATTGTGCTCGTCTCAAACCATTGTATTGTGGCGGAGGTGATTACTGCCCAGGTATCATTCAGGTCGAATTTAATACGTGACGTCGGGTTGTTTTTGTTCTTCTACCTACAGTACCTGCACAAATCGCAGCCTTTATACACAGAGCCGCTTTTACGCAGATAAATCGTGTTTTCAGATGTCTTCTATATATACTATATTGTGCGGTATGGTGTTTACCGACAAAGTTCATGGAACCTAGAGTCATGTTGGGTAACTTTGGACAAGTTAGCACGATTTCATAAAACGCGTATCTGCTAGCCGTCGCTTAGTTTTCTAATAGGGTGCTGGGAAGGTTACGCTGCCAACTGTCTGATCCGTAATCCAAAGGCTTTGGATGCGGCTTTACTTTAATCAACTATCAATTTCGTTTTGTACGATCAAACAAAAAGCCAAGGTACTAGGCCACAATTGATTCAATTTAAATGTTAAACAGGCTCAAGGCGGCTATCATGTCTGCGTTTTTCGGCGTGCGGCGAAACATTACCGCTGCAACGCATTTGCGTACCGCTCCACCTGATATTGCGCAATTAATAATCTGAGAGCTCCGCTACCTCCAGCTACTCTAGGAAGCAGAGAGAGCTCTATGAGCGAAACAGAGAAACGTCTTTCAAATAGGTTTTGACTTAACATTAGTTGAGTAGTTTGTACGTTCTCATGTCAGGTTGATTATTTCATACTTTCTCATGTCATGTATTATAATACCTCATATCAGGTTGTCTATCGGCTACTAAAATAATCCCTTTCAGGCTAAAGACGCCGCATACAGTATCTTACGAATGTTTTATTTCGGAGTGGGAAGCTAAAGTCGAACAGGCCAGACGGCAGGTCGAGAGTTTAGACTTTTCAATGCCTTGCATCTTTCGTCTGGTCTTGCATGTGACAGTCACCACATATACACCAGGTGCGTGGTGCATGGTTATCACTACCTGGTATGTTCAAACGCCGCCTTTCACGAGGAGCACGAGAGTTGTGCACTTGTCGGTTCTCTCTGCAGAGGTGTGACAAGTATCTATGCCAAGTATGCAGTAGAATGCACAACACTGGACCAAACAATGGTTGCACCACTTCCCTCACCGGATACGTGAAAAAATAAAACATCGCAGAAGATAAACTTACACAAATGCATGAGTTAAGCTAACATTCGCATTCAAAGTATACGTACGTAGTCTACCACGGCTGCAGTGGAACTTGAACATGACCATGCTGTGTGCAGCAGAACTTGGACATGACCAGGCTGTGAGAATAAAAGCTGCTGGCAACCTCGGCTCTCGAGCCCGCCCAAAGAGTCGCCGACTACCCTCGTAAGGGACGAATATACAAAGTGATGATGAAGACGACATGATGGCTTATCATCTCGGCTGCCCACGACCGGATCGAGCAAATGTTGTCTGTGACTGTGACCACTTGTCTTGGGTGTACTGTATACGTTAAGTTTGACCTTGCTTGACATGTGCGAGGTGTAGGGCCCAAGTGTGACGGAGCCACTCTCATGTCGATCCAACCTCGCCATCGCGTAGATTCGACCGCGTCATGTTGTCGACTTGACAGTGCTGGCGCCGCGCGACCGGCACTGCCGACAATGAGGGGACAACGTGCTTGACCCTCACACTCAGTTGCGTGGTTGGGCTTTAGCTAGGGATCAGGCTAGCTACGAAGCGAAGCAAACGCCGACCACACGAGGCCCCCCCATGCTCTCTTACTTCCTCCCCTCTCTCGTTATCTCTCTCTTGTATGTAGTAAGTCGTCTCCTGTGTGGCAATTAGGACTCTGGTTGCCTATAACTACTAAGTAGTAGTAGCAGTAGTATTTGTAGTTGTGTCGAGCCCGGTGGCGTGGTGGCTTAAGTCTGCGTCTCGCAACCGGAGGAGACACATAGGTGCGCGGGTTCGAGCCCCACCGTTGCACATTTATATTTATGGGGGTCCGTCTATGAAGCAATGTGAAGAACAGTTCCGTGGACGTTAAATCTTGGCTGAGGGTCAGCCCGAAAACTTAACTTAGTATTTGTAGTTGTACTAGTACTAAAATTTGTAGGTGTAGTGGTCATTGCTGTTGTTGTTGTTGTTGCTGTGGGAGATGGTGTTAGATAGGGAGACCATCGGTGTCTAGTTGTAGATTGAAGCTCCAAACTACCAGCTCGCACTTGCAGGCGCGAGTTCTCTGCAGTGGCGTTGTCTGTGTGCGTAAACCGCATTTTCGAGTTACTCCTCCATACGAAAAAAAAGACCCAACAGTCCTCGGTGTCGACTTATCCAGCGTGTCTTTTTTCAGCTGTTTCGTGCGTTGGCTACTGCTTCTACTGCAGAAGTTGAGCAGCAGTTTCAGTTGGGTCACGCAAAGGGACATGCCTGTCACGTCGCTGCCCTTATTGGTCTAGAAGATGTCGAGGGTCCTCCTCATCCCCCTCTCCTCCTCCGCCGCTGCCGCCATTGCTTTATCTCAATGGTGTCTCCAATGACGATACACAATGCCCTGCTCCGTATCTCCGCCACTCAGTAGGTAAGAATATACCGAGATCGACGGCCAGATTGTCTTCGCGCCGCCCAACACAAGCCCAACGATGGGTGTTATAGTAAATAAGCAAACAGCACGTTTGCTTATTGGCAACGTTTTTGAAATCTGTCTATGGTAGAATAAAGACAGTTTTTTTCATAAAAGTATTATTTAAAGTTAGAGATTAGCATTATTTCTACCAATGTTTATTCACTCATATCTTAAAGTGGTGGATCGTCGTATATTGACGCGCATCTTTTGAGTGGCGTTTTTCGATATTATCGAGCTCCACTTCGATGGCTTCAAGTACCGATTCGTGTGGACCGAAACGTCTCCCTTTTAATCAAAGTGTTTATTTTCCGTACGTAATCGCACCGGTGAATAAACTAGATGCTTCACTAACATGTAGCACTAAATGCGGTGAGAAAATATAAAGTGTTTTCAGCCCGGTAATTTGGCCCGTCGTAGTGATGAAATAGCCGTCGCTGGATTGTTAGTTGTTTAGAAGAATAGTTTGTAACCCGGTTTTTGGGTACGTCTGTTGTGAAGCCGACGTGTTTGTACTCGCCTTTTTTTCGCATCGTTCGAATTAATTCCGACAGAACTAACGACGAATTGAGTCAAATGGTCTACCCAAGCACCAGCAAAGATAACCAAATCAATTTTGATAATTTTCGAGGGGTAGCAGCTTTAATAAAATTTTAGACAATATGCCTATAACGAATAATCTTGTTTTCGATTTTGAATTTTTGGTCTACCTTTGTCTCCTTGGTTTTTACTTGCTGACATCAGACATACAGTTGCGCCACATCACTCCTGTACTGATTGTTATCTAAGAGGGACGATAAAGTAGTTGTTTCTAATTTTACGATGACCGTTATAATATTTGTAATAACTATAGCTAGCTAGCGCTAAAAGCTAAAGGCTACTGGTGCGCTTCTCAACCGTACGGCTGCTAACAGTCTGGTTACCTACGCTTTAACTTAGCTTATCGATAGTTAGATTAGGAGGAAATAGCGGATGGCAGAGAAGAATCATAGCGGCTTACTTGTAGATAAGGGGCGCAAGCGTTTCTTGTGTGTTTTCTTAAACGATCGCGCGTCCACAAAAGGAGGCTGATCGATGTAGGCCTACGGCTACGGATGCGTCACATGCCCGAATCGGAGGAGAGTACTAACTGTTGTACTAATATTATATGCCAAATGAGAGCATACGTTCATTAAAATATATGCTTTGCGTTTTGTTTAACGTAACTGCCGTTTGCTTTAATCAAGGTTGAACTATAATGCACCATCTCTCTTTTATTGAGACATCTGTGCTCTTTGTTTTTTTCGATTATGGTCGATTTTTAGTCCACTCTGGCATTCACCATGTTTAAATTGGAAACCATGAAAACGAATTTAGGAGAGACCGGTCTAGGTTTCCAACCCAGGCCTCCCGAATGCAAGGCAAATGTTTTTGCCACTAAGCCATCTTGCTCGGTCTGAATGAAATGCTTACAGGCATTTTGCAACACCTGCCAAATAAAGATTTGTAAATGCCCTCTGAATGAACTCAGTGAACTAGCCTGCATTGCTACGCCGAGTTTTGTTAGACTCTCGACCAATCACGCTTTACACAAGCAGTCCAGACCTGAACCCAAGATATTTAAGTCCAGATTGCTAGACTGCCACGAGAGCTTACCTCAGATCACGCCCGTAACATACTCGTACCCCAGCTACCACAGTGCTACACGGCCGAAAAGCGTATCGGAGATCATTATGTACAGAACTTATCCACGGTTCCACTACAGTTTGCATAGCATGCAAACAAACTTCCTGTGTTACTGTTTGATCTCTTCTTTGAAAAAGGTATGGTGCTACCACGCCCACTTCACTGAACATCACACTCGAGCTTCCCCCAGCAGACTCAAGATTGAAGGTATGTACGTTACGAGTCCGCCAGGCTTTGGGTGGGTGTGAGAGTCCTACACTACATAGACCAACGAGTGTACATTATGCATTCTTGTTGTTGGCCTCCTGTGAAAGTGTGTGTATATATATATATATAGCAGCTCATTTCTCATCTTTGTTCAACACGGTGCCAGTGACTTCCGTCTCACCCATGTCGACATCTTATTTTCCTACGAGCTACAGCGACTCACCTATTGATTTTAACGAATATGACATTTACATGCAACTCTTATCTCTAAAACCCAAATGCAGCCATACACCTGATGGCATCCCACCTATATTTTTTTTAAAAGCTAGCTATATTTTTAGCGGAGCCATTAAAACTCATCTTCGAACGTTCATACAATGACACCGTAGTCCCAGAAGTTTTCAAACAGAGCATTGTCACACCGATACACAAGAAGGGGCCCAAAAAGCGCGTTGAGAATTATCGCCCTGTGGCTCAGTGTTCCATCGCCTGCACAATTTTTGAAAAGATCTTAGTCAAACACGTAACTAACTATATGACTGTGAATAATTTTTTTTTTTGATACTTTCCAACACGGATTTGTACCTCGTCGTTCTACGTGCACGCAACTATTAGAAATGACAAACGATTGGGCCTTGTACATAAATGCCAAAAAAGATTTTCACTGTATATATTTTGACCAGAATAGTGCCTTTGACAGGGTTGATCATAAGCTTCTTATCGACAAGATGAAGACGCTCCAGGTTCATTTACAAACGCGCAAATGGCTTGCCGCGTTTTTACACAATCGGTCGTTCCGAGTCAAATGCGGGGAAGCTCTCAGTGAGCCACGACTGGCTCCGTCCGGCGTCCCACAGGGGAGCTGCGTCTCTCCTTTGCTGTACACAGTGTTTGTTTTAGACATAAAATCTTATATTCCGTCGAGTGTTAAATACCTACTGTACGCCGATGACCTAAAGATATACGCACCCTTGGACTCTCCCTCAGCGCACACTGCGTTACAGTCTGCTGTCGATGGCATCTGCCGCTGGTGCATTGACAATGGCATGGAGCTATCAGTTTCGAAATGCCTCGTTTTGAAACATGGCTTCTTTAATCTGGAGTATCAGCTTAACGGGACAATTCTGCCCACCGCTAATGTTGCTCGGGATCTCGGTGTATTAATGTCAACAGATCTAACATTTTCTGTACATATAAGAGAGCTAGTCAAAACAACATCTACACTTGTGAACACGCTGTTCCGTTGCTTTATTATCAAGGACCCAAATGTGTATATTCGTCTGTATAAAGCAATTGTGCTATCCAAACTTTTATATTGTTCACCTGTCTGGAGCTCATACTTGTGCAAGCACATAGGCATGCTTGAAGGTATTCAGAGAAGATTTCTAAAAAGGCTCTGTAAAAGATGTGATATTGACCCAAATGCTGTAAACCTTCCGTCGCTCTCGTTTTTACTGAAGAATAACGACACGCGAGCACTATCGCAACTTTCAAGTGCCGATCTTATCAACCGTTTTTTCGACGTGACAATGAATAATCGCAGAAGTCAAATCATGTTTTTACCAAAATGTATTCCAAGACTTGAAACAGTCAATAATATGTTCGCCTGGCGTGTAGCCAGAGAATTGCACAACAAGGAGGTTTTGGGGGCGTCCTCGCCCACCTAGCTTTCCTTCTTACCCTTTATTCGGTAAATAAAGGCGTTTTCTATTCTATTCTATTCTATTCTATATATATATATATATATATACACCTTAGAGCGCGCATCGAAACACAAGACTCGTTTAAAATGCACCGTTGCACTTTCGTATGCTCACTGGACTCCTCACGCAGCCAGCTCTGCCTTGTTTAGGAGTGAGAGTGAAATTACGAGTTTTTGTTACACCGCTGTAGCTAGCAGGACATTAGTTCACAAAATGTATGATTGCACAAGCACGAAACGGTCGAATGGAAGGTCAAACGTACTGGCATGATGATTTCGGCCTTGTTTATAGGACATCCAACGCTGACTACTGAACACGAATTAGCTGCGTCTAAGAAAGTTTACAAAAATTGAGATTCTGCGATATTTTATGTTTGAAACTTTGCAATTACGCTTGCAGGAATAAAAAAAACATTTAGACGAATACACATGTCGCGGGGCCCACTTTGGTATCAAATCGATGGTGGTACAATTCGTGATATTGTTACCGTAAGGCGTTCTTCACTCTCCCATGTCGGACTCCTGTAGGGTCCCGTGTTAACAGAGGAACTTAGCGGCCACCAGAGAAAGTAACGTATATTCGATTATGTCTGTGATCTGACTGATTTCCGTAAAAGGACTGTGTGCAAAATTGTTTTTACATTGTAAATTGTATCAAAAACGTTGTTCAGCATTGTCATCTCATAAATCCACGATTAATGATTTACTTTTCCAATTCATCTCGTGTCCGCCGCGACGTTGGCAGTTCCCCGCTGCGTTAATTATCCGCGTGTCAGACAAATGACCCTCTAGATCGGTGCGTTATGTATGAGATGGCAACTTCTGATTTTACTGTAGACAAGATCAGATATCGGAGTCAGTTCTTTACCTTGTTATATCAATCAATCAATCAAGCTTTTATTTCACCATAAATTGGTAGATTAGAAAAAATACAACGATTTAGGACAGTACATATTTCACTCGCGAGGTAACAGACTCCCCTTCAATTTCAGTACATTCGAGTATGTGGTAGCGCCCGATGTCACATTCTCCACAAAAACTACACACACAATCTTCAATACTGAAACAGTTAGGTTTCATACAAATATAATTGTGGTATCCATGCCACGTGATTCGACAAATGGTTGTACGATTACTTTGTGACGCTCCATTCCACCTCTGGGAGGCAAAAGCTGGTCCTTCGGTATAATTATTCATAACACATTGCATGATCTTAGTCTCTCGAAAATCTCTGTAGACGTCTAGCACTTGTGGACTGAACGGTAGCTTGTTTAGTACCAACTATTCTGTTAATGTTTGTTCTCTACACAGCTCCATTGCGAGTGTTGCTGACGCGTTATTTGGTAAGCCCAATATTGGTTTTATATACCAAGCCTTTATTTTATCTAGACTTTTCATATCGCTTAGGGTCAAGTGTGTTGCGACTATGGGCAAGCAGTAACTTACTATTGGTAGTATTTTCATACGAAAAACATTCATGCCGGTTTTCAAGTCTACGTCACGGAGGTCACCAAGCAGAATTATTGCAGCTGTGGCTTTGACCCGCATCTCCTCAATATGTCGATTGAAGGAGAGTTTTGGGATTATGGTGACTCCAAGGTAAGTAAAATGGCTGACAAGTTCAAGAGATTGTCCGTTAATTTTAACGTAGTGGTTAGTCGCGGCATATGCTCCTCCTCTGCTAAAGCGGAAAACTTTCGTCTTCGCAATATTGATTGTTAGTTTGTTTTCTTCGCACTATTTTGCTGTTGCATTGAGGTAATACTGCAGGTGGTCTCGGGATTTAGCTAGTATTACAAGGTCGTCAGCATAAAACACGTGGGGTGCTTTGATATCACGTAAAATATCTGATAGTACGGCCACATACAATATGAATAAAAAAGGGCTGGCCGAATCGCCCTGTGCCACGCCCGTTTTCTGCGTGACGGTCTCCAGTACATAGTGGTCACCATTTTTAATGGTTATGACGTTATGACTTAGCATGTCATGTAGTAGATTAAATATTGTACCTGTTATTAAAAAGTTAGACCTGATTATCTCGAGAAGTCGATCCCTAGGTATACAATCGAATGCAGTTTTAAAATCGATAAAAGCCGCGTATGTAATTTCCTTGTTACGATGGCGATGTGTCACATGTTCTAAAACAAACTTTACTGCACCCGCAATTGATCGGCCTTGAGTTAAACCATATTGCTCATGTGGAATCATATTTTGCGTAATCGCTTGTAATCTTGAAACGACCAACGACGTCAGGATCTTGTATAGGACGCTTGTGAGAGCAATGTCTCTGTAGTTTCGCTTGAAGATTGGCTGCAAAAAGCTTTTTCGCCACTCATCGAGTATACGACCTAGTTGAAAGCATTTATTATATAGTCTTGTAAGAACGGGGCATCAATTACCAATGTTCACTTTAATGTGTTCGTAAACAATGGAATACCTTGTTGACGTACCTTGTTATATAAAGCATATTTAAGCTAACCCGCGTAATCGATGGTTCTGTACGCTATACATAAAAACATTTTATAAGGACGTTGTTTTTAATTTTAGACTATCATCCGTCATCATCAGGCTTAGAATCGCCGTAAGGCATACCTTCAGTGCATCGAGGGCCGGATATGTTGAGGTATCTAAGGTTTCCCCTGAGACAGCATGGCCGCTGGCTCTTACAGGTATAGTTTTGTCATAAGTAAGCATTGAGTTTTAAACTATATAAATATCCAATCACAAAATCGTATCCCGTTAATATAAAATGTCGGAGCACTCCCTCATAGCCGCCGATCTAGGCGGAAAGTCCGCGACATAGCAAAAGAGCGAGAAACGTTTTATATATGCGAAGACGCTCTTCCACCCGAACCCCGATATTTTGAGTCGTCCGAGTGAAGCTCGCTGATCGAGCTCTCATAAAGCCGCCAAACAGATGTAATCAATCGATTTTTACAATAGCAGCCTGAGTGCCCGATTCGAGCGGTAATGGAACACGACGGATTAAGAAAGTGGCGTACGAGTGTAGTCACTTTTTAAAAAATAATACTGGGTGAAATTTTTAGTAGCGTAGTAAAGTTATGATCTAAGTAGTAGTTCTTACGGTATTCGGATATTAACGACTTGCGACTTTCGGCGTTCGCAAAACGAGCTATTTACCACGGCAGAGAGCATGGTTGTGGAGTATGGAGCATCTGATTTTTTTTATCTCACAGCAATCTGTATGAGAAATTATATTATATATAAATACAATATTAGCACTCTCTGCGATAGTTGCTGCCACCCATCAGGTTTCCGGCAGGGTCTGCAAACTCCTTGACAAAGCCGGCCAGCTCGAATTTACCTCCATGCGAGATCGAGTCTTGAGTAATTTGGTTGAGGTTTTTGGAACTTCACCAAATAACGTCGCATCTCAGAGTGAGTTGTTGGCCATGCTAGCCGATCAACATACTTGTTTACTTATTGATCAAGCTGACAGTGACTCTACTAGGGCTCGGCTTAGGGCAACCTCCGCAAAACATGCAAGCGATTGTCTACACGCCCTACCCAAAGCATCGTTAGGAACCTTACTGGATGATGCCACTACAAGAATATGTGTTGGCCTCCGACTTGGTACGCCGCTTGTTCACCCTCACACATGCCGATGCGGGGAGCCGGTGGGCATTAGAGCTCACCACGCTCTATCCTGCGCCCTCAGTGAAGGTCGTCGACCACGTCACGCGGCTATCAACGACACAATAGCAAGGGCCTTGAGGACGGCAGGCTACCCAAGTACGCTGGAACCAACTGGACTAACCAGAAACGACGGCAAGCAAACCGACGGGATGACTCTCATCCCCTTTGAACGAGGCCGTACCCTCATATGGGATGCCACCGTAACCGACTCACTTTCTCCCTCAATGGTCGGTTTCGGTTCACTTAGAGCTGGTCACGTCGCGACGCAAGCAGAAACGAACAAGATGAACAAATACGCCGAACTGGCAAGAGCCCATAACTTCAGCCCAGTGGCCTTCGAAACCTTGGGACCACCGGGCCCCTTGACTGAGAGAATACTTACTAAATTGGGCGAACGATTAAAGATCACCACTGGGGACAAGAGAGCCGCACAATTTTTGCGCCAAAGACTTTCCATTGACGTCCAGCGGGGCAACGCGATCTCAGTTTTGGGATCGCTTGCTGAATGGTGCACACCAGGGCTGTTATAGGCTGAAAGTTAACACGTTCACTTACACAGGATTGTAATATAAATTGATTACTAAAAACTGCGGATAAATTAACACAAGAATAAAAAAATATATAAATATATATAGAGAGATGTACAAACAAACGATTATTTACTGCGTGCGAGCCTTATGAGCAGTAAAACAATGACTTTTAGATTATTTGCCTTATTTCCAAGGAAGTGTGCTACTAAATTATACTTTATATCTTGGTACAATATTTTATTGCTACATTGAATAAACATTAAGTCAAAGGGTGAAGGAATTTCGGCTACTGTGTTAACAATAAAAAGAAATGTCTATATAAGGTAGTATGACGTGCCCGGTCACTCCAAGCCCAGTTTCATTGTTCTCCGGGAGAGTTACGGAAAAAAACATATATTTAAGGTTGATTACACCGCATTGAATGTTCGAACAAGGGGCTCGTGCTATTTTCGCGTTCTAAGCAAACCCTGTAGCTGTGTGCGCATCGGAATCAATTTGGTCAGCTAGTGCGCGATGCTCTCCTGGCTTTTCGTGCGCTCGATCGCAGGTTTGATCCCGGATCTTAGGATTGATTTACTTAATTCGAATATGACAGAACTGGGTAAGTAATAGATTAAAATGATGGCATACGTCGGTGGCCCACTTGGTTCTTTGCTTGGTCAGTCCACGTTGTCACCTTTTGTTGCCCGATGTGTTGTCGAAAAGGTCTATATAAAATGCAACATTCACTAGAGCAAAATAGCGGAACAATTAACGCAAAGGTTGTACCCAAAAATACTCTTCTTTGACCCTCTGAAGTATTTGCGTAAGATAAAATGTCGAGGGACGCCGGTGTAGTTGCTCGGAGGGGGTATTTGACGATGTTATATTTTGCAGACTATACCCCAGTCCTCCCCCCCAAGGCTCGATATTGTGTTGGACAATACTTCAAAACCATGAGAGGGGAGTCGCGTGCTCAACCGGCTCATGGCTCTACCGGTGCTCTACCGGCTCAAGATGCGTCGAAGCCCATTTGCAGACTATACAAAGGCTGTGTTGATGTCTCATTGTAGTTTTTCACGGGAAGACTCAATGTTCACAAATTATTAACTTCTAATGCTTTCAGAGTGCTCTAGATATTTAACTTTGTTTTGGCACTTTATAAATAGGTTCCAATCCTGTGTCAATTGAGTAGATCACGCCAAGCGACACGACAAAAAGACCGCGCAAACGTGTGTTCAAGAAAAATTTACATTTTAAAAAGACGAACACATGAAGTGCTATCGATTTATTTGATGACATTTTGGTGTTTGTTCACGCTAGCACTGCACTACAAAATAGGGAAATGCTAAATAACAGTTATATTTTTTAGATAAAGCGTAGTTCGGCTAATCTGATATACCTCCTACTACTTAATGACCTACATATCTACGTATGCGACTTACGAACTGGCACGCGCTCGGGATATATTTATCTGACGTAGGGTACCGCTGCCTACATTTGGACATATTTAGTGTCTTTGCATTTAAAGCTATATAATCGTCGTGGTCTTAAATCTGTCGTGGTCCGGTAAAGTTTTATGTATGATTATTTGCAAATCGGAGCACTTCTCCCGACATACGTCATCCTCTTATACCACGACCTCTCACCCTTGTTAAAACAGCACCCCTTTGTCAGGTTTGTATGTTTCGTTTAGAACGCATTTCTCTTTAGGGAAAAGTAGTGTTTTCTACCTACACAAGCCTTTGATTTGGGGAAACTATTCGAACGGTGCGTTAGCCGCCTAAACCACCGCCACTACTATTGCTCATGTCTGCAATTATTATTATTGCCATATGTACAAACAACTCTCTCCCAACAGTTTTCATCCTCCCCCGGGACTGCGCAGTACGGCGCATGAAACTTTCCGAACGGACTTATGGATCAACTTAACATATATATATATATATATATATATATATATAATGCGGCAACCCTTCCTGCATATAATCAAAAGCGGCTCAAAGTGTTGCCTTGAAACTGTCTTGTGCAAAAACATCTGTCATACATTTTTTGTATATTTCGCTAACAAAGTATATGTGTGTATATTATAATCCACTAAAAGAATTAGGTATAAACATTTCATGTAACTTTACATAATAATTTATGTAAAAATGCATCATCCTTATAAGCCGGAGTTGATGACGGTGACAATACTAACAATAGTAACATTCATAAAAATGAATAAAAAGTAATCATAATTTTAATGGCAAAGCATTCAAACGCTGTCTGAGTCAAAAACTATCACTAAGTTGTTGGATACATGCAATACGGCTTCATTCTTCACTGCAAGATGCTTTGCTTCGCAGACGTCAATGCTTATCAGAACATTTCTACTGTTAGCTCCTTCTGTATTATTTTCGCTTTGGACACGCTGCTTACTATAGTGTCAGAGTTTTTCCGACTGTTTAAGCAATATGTCTGAATGATGTATCTCATTATCTCCGTTTCAGTCAGGTTTGCGCTGTAAAATGACAGCACATCGTTTTTGTAGTGTCCACCACCCCCATGACCGGGCGGCGACCGCTACGAGTTCGCCATTCTCTCGCTCAAACAACACACGTCCTCTGCCTGGCTCGCACCAACGACTACTGACTCATTTATTCTCATACCTCCTTAAATACTCACAGATTGCCCGCGCATTTAGTGACTTCCCGCGTCTTCGCTAGTAGGGTGGCGGCATCTTCTAATTGGCGCCATGTATTTAGCTTGCTTCGGCATTGCGGCCAACCGACGCTATCTATGCCCGCGCAGCTTAACGGAGACTGCTATCCTACATTCTCCCCCCCTTTACAGGCATGTTTTGAATTCCATCCCGTCTTTACTCCTAACTCCCGTAAATGGCTTGGTGCGCGTCTAACCCGCCGTGGACGTACTTCAAAGCGGTGCGCTGTCGTCTTCATGTTCATCATGTGGCGCACCCGGCGGCGGCTGGCCTCCGTAAACTGACCCAGTCGCCGGGCACGACCGCACGAACCTGGTTCCGACTGCCGTTCTTCTCCCGTCTGCGTGCTCTTTCGGTTCGTCCATTCGCGCTCGCTCATCCTCATGTGCATCCTCCGCCACCTCCAGGCATTCGCCGTTGGTCCAACGATCCCAGCGTGGCCGCTCCTCTACGCCGATCGCCTGCACATTCTGCCGCGTTCGTACACTTCTGGCCAAAATGGCCAAACTTTCCACACTTTCGGCTACTCACTTGTTCTGCCGGGCACATTTCGGCCCCGTACTCGTGGCTTGTCCATCCGCACGCCTGGCATCCATCCGTTCCGTGTTCTCGCTCTGCCGCCAGCCTAGGTCCGCTTCGTTCCGTTGGCCCTCGTTCACCAACTCGTATCGTCCTGTAATCCATCCTGGTCTCCGTGATGCACCTCTCCACGTGTAACGCGGCCGTCAGGGCCTGTTCGACTGCTCCGTACTCGTGGCTTTCCCATCCGTGCACGATCCACCCGCTCCGCGTTCTCGCCCTGCCAACGGCCTTGGTCCGCTTCTTTCCGGCGGCCCTCCGCTTCCCGAACCTCGTTCACCAACTCGTTTCCTCCGTGACGCACCTCTCCTCATGTAGCGCGGCCGTCCTGTTCGGCCCGCAAGGCCTCTTCGAGAAGAAGCTTTTCTCTCACCTGTGGCCTTGTTGTCCCAGAATGAGGTGGCTCCTCAACCCGAGGCCCCGAGCGTCGGGCTTGCACCTCACCACCAGTCATCGCAGTGCCGCTAGGTACTCACCGTTGTCTTCACCGGCAACGGCTGCCGAATTCGTCGTCGGCAACGGCTGCTCCCTTGTGTTCCTTGAACATCTCCGTTAGATTCGTCACCGTCCTGACGTAGTCGCCTCGCCGTCTTCCTCCGGCTCCGTGCCTGGTGCCATTTTTTCCACGGCGTTGTTGGCCGGTCCATGGATGGCAGAACCGAAAGGGGGGGTGGCAGGCCTGTGGCATTGTTGCACTACCTTTTCATTCTTCCGGATCCTGTCGGCTGCGCCAGTTGAAGTGTCCACCACCCCCATGACCGGGCGGCGACCGCTACGAGTTCGCCAATCTCTCGTTCAAACAACACACGTCCTCTGTCTGGCTCGCACCAACGACTACTGACTCATTTATTCTCATACCTCCTTATATACTCACAGATTGCCCGCGCATTTAGTGACTTCCCGCGTCTTCGCTAGTAGGGTGGCGGCATCTTCTAATTGGCGCCATGTATTTAGCTTGCTTCGGCATTGCGGCCAACCGACGCTATCTATGCCCGCGCAGCTTAACGCAGACTGCTATCCTACAGTTTTGATGTGCTTTCTATCCCCTTTGCTTATTGCAAAATTATGAAACCTTAGTACATTATCTGTGTGCCGATCGGCTATGCTTTTTGCCTAACTCACTACTAGTTACTTCATATCCCTGCTGTCCGAGAGACGCTGCGTGAGAGGAAATGGAGTGCGACGCTGACGTCACAGCTCGCTAGTTTTTAATTATATTTATTTTTTAAGAAATATTTCGGAACTGCATAATGCATGTTCGTTGCTGGCAGCGGTCAATAATTAGTATGGGAGTCATAAGCCCACTAAACCCGTAATTATTCCCTTCAAGCTAAGAATTGCGTGGCATTTATTCGACTAGCTCGCTAGTTAGATTCCCACATAATGCGTAATGAGTAGGCAATAAAGCCCTGTTCCTCAAATAGGCCAGGTATTACTTATAAAGCTACGTTTTAACATACTTACAAAGCTACGCTAATTTTTAGCACTATTGGTGTTCTTCGTCGACGTTATTTAGACATTCGCCATATATAGTTGCAGATAATGTGGCTTGGTCATCGGCCTCGATAGTACACATCACTGACACCACTACTTGTTTGATCGATAACCTATAAAACCAACGAACCATGTGGATGTTCTGTTTGGACGGGTCCTTCTGCCCCATCTCTTACCTTGATGCTCACAACCGCGCCGTGAACGTTCATCGGTCTATTTTGAAAATGTCCATTTCACAAAAAGTCCCACACGGGCTTTTGGTTGCTACAGTTAACACGTGCGCGTAAAATTTAATGCTGTTGTACACACGACGAGTGTGTCTCTTTTTCGCCGTCCGCACTTAGGCTGTCGCCACAAGTAAGACAATGCTAATTCTATGTGTCTCTAGTAAAATATAATTTTCTTGAGAATCACCTTCACAACTGTTGTTGCTGCTGTTTATGATAATGCCCGTCAACCCTATTCGATCGATTGATGTGCGTTGTTACGATGCCGTGCCATTTTCTATGACTACCGCACTTACACCAATACATCTACTTGTCGTCTCTCGGCTATTTTGCGTAGTCACACTCTGATCTCAGACTGCGCAAACTTGTAACAAGCCATTGACACCTCTACTAACGGGGAAAATGGCCGCTCCCTAGCTCCTGGCGAAGTCTGTCAATGTGCGATGCCTGTGGGCGTACGTAATTGCATTGCTTTTTCTTTGTGCATGGAGGTTAAACTAAACATCGTCAGTTAAGTGTGGCACAATCATCATGTAGTACCTTCTATGCCGATATTATCTGCGACTTGTTTAGTCGACGACAAAACCGACACCGCCGATATCGAACGCTATATCATGCAACCAACTGAAGCCCACACACCTGTGTGTTTTCACACGCGGACAGTCGCATCAGTCTCAACCTACTTCGTGCGACTTGTTAGATCATTTTTTGCCGTTGAGTTCTTCTAGGTTACTCTAGAAAACCGGGCGCCCCCTGCCATGCCTCGCACAATCGAACTTTATAACGTGAAGAAGTTTTAGCCTTCTTGGGCTGCGGACAGCCATAAAACACAGGCTGAACTATAATGAAAGACTCGGGAACGTTTTTGAGATTTTCCTAGTCGTGGATAGTAAGTAAATAATCAAACTCACTGGCGGATAGCGCCACTTTTGCTAATGGTAGGGTAAAACACTCGATTGTCTCACAGACAATGGTGGCAAGCGCAATCAAGTGAGCACAGCCGGTCATTAGGGATAACGCCTCGGGTGTGCATAGGTGGTATGGTAGATGTTGATCTGAACATTTCAATCCGTCCGACGAACCCCGCGAAGAGCGCCTGAAAACAGCAACGATCGATGAAAATGTGACTTATGTGATATTAACAAAATTTTTCACATAGTATAGGCATAGCAAGAGGGATTTAGTCATGAATGCTATGTGTCTCTACAGGTTCCTGCACGACCACATTGGACTCACCAAAAATTGACTCGGTGAATTAATCGTGCTTTGCCACAGGAAAGAAAAGAGGCGCAGATCAAACCGGCTTGAGAATTTCTAATATAATTCTACGGAAACAGGTCTTAGTTAGCCGAAACTCGTCACAGGTGAAGACACTTGGATACATTTGTATGACCCTCTGCTCGAAAGCGCCTCTTACGCGGTGGCTTTTCCACCACGACGTGTTAGCCCACCGAGCTGAAAAACACTCTGTTTTTTCCCGTTTCTTCTAGAGTCATGCTGGTGAAACAACCAGCTTAGTCACCTGACTTGGCACCGTCCGATTTCTACCTTCTTCCAAAAATTAAAAAAATGGGGAAGACGTTTCGATTCTCGCAAATCTGTTTTTGTAGCCATTGAGGTGGAGCCAGAAAGCATCAAAAACGAATGTGTTTTGATGGTGGGCTTTAATGCATGTACTCCCCGCCTTAATAAATGAATAGAAATTAGTGGAAATGATGTCAAAATCTAAATAATTAATCTACTTTTAGCTGTTTTTCATCCTAAAATATTTCTGCATTTTTAAGAGGTTCGCACTCGAGACGAAAGTACGACTAGTTTATTTAATATTTCATGTGTTAATGAAAAAATATTAGCCGTTACCGCAGCAGCATTTCTGACAGCCCTTTCCTTCAATATGGAAGCGATCACTGCATTTACACGTTGAACTTCCACGGGATACGTTGCAGCAGATTCTCCGGCTCGCGCGCCCCTTGTCACAGCAGTTACCTTTTTTCGGACCTCCTGGAGGAACTTCATGGTCGTCTTATCCGTTGGCCTTAACGCTTCAACAGTGACCGGCTGAATAATGTATTGCGGAGACAGCGACCCTGTACTTCGACAATTTGCGACCTGCAGCGAGACGCGCGCTTGCGCTAGCTTCTCGACTTGTGCGCGCAATATAACTGCTAGCAAGCGTACACACAACCGTCGCGTCCCATACTAGCAGACGGCTCTGTTCCAATAGTGTTAAGGTTTTTCCATCTGGTTGTGGGAGGCTGTTGCCGCACATGCCAAGGGGAGCTTTCACTAAAGAAGCCTGGACGCTCTGCAGAGCACGATGTACGATATCGTCGATGGCGAAATGTCTTGTATGACGACCGGCACCGAATCGGCAGGACAGCGCGTGTTTTACTCTAGCGGTAACTTTGGTTCATCATGGGTTATAGATACGCTATGCGCAAGCAACCTCCCCAAGCCGCACACCCGAGACGATACGGAGTGTGTTGTTGTCCATCGAATGTCGGGCATTAATGCTCGCAAATACCTGTATATCATAAATATTTCAAACATTTTCATTAAACATATCATAAATATTTCAAACATTTTCATCAAACATATCATAAATATTTCAAACATTTTGCGAGATTCCTGCATATACAAGGAAATAGATTGGCTTACACAGTTCACAGCCATTGGACTGGGTATAGCACACTAGTGTAGCACCTCGGCACTGCGCTCTCCCTTTCTCTGAAAATGTACAGAGTGGGCCATAATTACAGTAACAACTCGGAGAGCTTACTATAAAATAGCAGCAGCAGATACTAACATAGCAATGGTTTAGTTTATTGTGTACATAATTTTGTTATAATAAAAACACACACAGGAAAAACGCTGAGTTAAGATTCGAAGTTGCCATCCCGACCTGTCCAAAAGGTCAGGGCGGTGCTCCTTGCACCTCCCTTCTGCACGGTTCTGCTCGTGTGAACAAATGCTCGAAACAGAAAAACTTTGCGCCCTACTGTTTAGTTTTAATATTTTTTTTAAATTTCAATTGAGTCAGTTAGCTCTTGTAAGAGCACAAGCCGATATGAAACCATCCCGAGATGCTCGTTTACGATCCTTTTGAGGGTTCTACAAGACATCTGAATCTCTCTAGCGAGCTGTATTTGGGAGCGAGAGGGGTTTCTTTTGATTTGTGAACGTACTTGTTCAACAAATTTTAGAATTCTTACAGAGCGTGGTTTCCCGGTCCCGTGGTGACAACCGAGGTTCTCTGACTCACGAAGTTTATCAACAATTCTCTCATAACGTTCTAATTACGTTTAAATAATTTTCCCAATCTCCGCAATAGAACAGCCCGTTCAAGTTGCTAACGAAAGGCTGCTTTGTGAGGACTCCCGTTAGCTATTTCTCCGACAGTCATGAGATGTCGTAAGATCAGTATATATATATATATATATATATATATATATATATATATATGAAGTTTGTCGTGTAATCGTGATGTCTGATCACTGAGAAAAGAACATCTCACGCTATCCCTTTACACTAGACAAGCGTCGATACAATAATTTTGGCCCAACCTGTATATATATATATATATATATATATATATATGAAGCTCAGACAGTATAAAGTAAGAGTTACCAGTTTAGTTCATGGACTGAGCCACATCAATCGCCTCCTAAGCACAAAAATGCAAACCGAAATTAGACGTCTCTTCAACAAGAACATTGCACATCGCAATGTATTACTGTGGGTAGCGCTGTGAACAAGTGCGCAGTGTTATTCGTTTAATGGTCCGTGCTAAGCCAGTGCTGTGTCTCCCACTATTCTCACACTTATTGTAAGGTATAACAATGTTTATACCTATATATGCACTCTAAAATTTGTTACTCATAGAATTTTACCAGCTTAGTGAAATGCACTGCGTCAAGAAGGATAAACCTCAAAGTGTGAGACATCACATAGTTTTTTCCAGATGAAACAATACTAAACACAATAAATTATAGCTATATTTTCACCAAAAAACAGCTTAGTCATAATAGTGATAGCCGCAGAAGCTGTGAGTGGAACATATTAATCTAGGTAGTAAGTGTACCTCCGTACCAGCAGAAGGCGGCATTCGATGTTTGTCCAGATAAATACCATAGAAGTTATTTAAGGTTTAATGCAAATAAGGAAACTAACAAACTGGTGTATATCATGGCTTTATTCGGATCTGCCTATGCTGCAGCATGCGCAACATGGACAATTTCCAATAGGGTCACGCACGCACCACAGTAACGCAGGTAATGTTCGTATCACCCCACGACGTTCGTCTGATGAAAATCGAAAACTACCTACGACCATACAGGCTACCTGTCTGCCACCGGCCTTTGACCGGCCTCTCTAAGGTCTTGATATAGGTCGTCGATAAGGAGGCGGTGAACTAGATTCTCACGACAGCACCAGTTGGGGGCCTGTGTATACGCACAGGCTGTCTGACACAAGCACACACGGGGGTCGAGTACGTTATGAACATAGATTAAACTCAAGAGTAAATTCTTGCCGCCCATTCTCACGCCTGTTTCTGTCGCGCGGAACAATGGCATAGTAATAGTAGTAGTAGTCGCAGTAAAAGTAGAAGCGCACGTGAAGCGGCACTCGAACGGCAGAAGCGTCTCTATGCGCTCGCTCATCCACAGGCGTGAAGGCTTGGCTGGAGATCGGATCTGGCAGTAAGAACGGCGTGTGACTATGATGGTAGTGGCGGTTCGGAGCCAGATGTCACTCCCCACCGCCCTCCCCCCGTTCGTTCCTCTCATTTGTGGCCGGCCCACACGTGGCAAAACACGGCGACGAGGCAAAAGCCATCAACCGGGCAGTCAGTCCGACGGTTCTGGGCACCCTGAAGATACTGCACTGGCGGCTATCTGCCGCTGGAAAGAAAGGTGAAACGAAAGAGGAAAACCGAGCACAGTTGGGCCCGCCTGGGTGGTCTAGAGACCCTGCCCTTCCCTCCCCACCCCAAGTTAAGTGTGGCTTCTAGTAGTAGAATGGGCTGGGTGATATAGACTTCAGACACGCAGGCCAAGTCGCAAGACTAACAACTCAAATCTAGGCAAGTAACAATTTCAATTTTGCAGAGTGCTGCAAAGAAAACAAGGCAAGCGACTAGCTCCAAATAGGAACAGCAAACGCCTGGAAAGCCTGGGAGCTGGGAAGCTGTCCCTGTGTTGACTTGGATGTCCGCCTCTGCTGTTTGCTGCCACGGGCTAATGTTGTGCCAGAAACACGTCAGAAAGCACACGCCTCCATATATGACCTGACGCCGCAAGCGTGTCAGGAGTCCCGCGAGAAGAGCAACGGGAATTCCATTCGCATAAAAGCATATATTTATATGCATAGGTCCTACGAACAAATTCGTGTACAACCGTCGGTGGTCCAAGACTGCAACGAAAAGAATGGCCCAATAATGGATTTAAGGGTGCATGGGAGGAATACATTTGTAGTAAAGTGTTTACCAACTGGCACAGAAACATACTGTTTGACTATTTATCTATTCGTATAAGCTAACTTTAATACAAATGTGCTCGGTTTTTCTCTTTCTTCTTTCATCTTTGAACGAGAATTTAGAAATAATATGAAGCGCCATGTTGGAAATCTGCGACTCTTTGCCTAAAAGTCGTTATGTCGGCTATGCCCCGCTAATAATAAGTATTAGACATAAGTCAAAAAGATTATTAGGTAAACACCCGGTCCACACAATGCATCTGCACAAGTTTCGCCCCCGATTAATAAATTCGGTAATTGTTTGAAGTGCCGACAAAGTGTGCGTTACCACAATCTTCTCAAAAGAAATAAGATGAAAACGATTCTGCCACGACTTGGTCTCGTAATGTTTTGCAGTCTATACGAATACTGAGTATATCAACCAGGTGTCGGGAAAGCAGGCTTTTGTGCTGCCCAAAAGTAAATGGGCTTTAAGTGATAAAACACTGTGCCAAATTCCCAGCGATAGGATTAAGATGTTTACCACCCATCGACGCGAATGCGCCCATTCAGTGTTTTAAGCGCTAGGAGATGTTTCCTTCCCATATAAATATCAATCGCTACGGCGCGCTATAATGTACTAATTTTTCTTATGAATATAAAGATATAAATGCGAGTTAAGTTTAATTGCTTTTCGACTCAAGTGCTCTGTTGTTGTTATCAAACGGAAGAACTCAGTTTTATTTATATAACTTCGCTATGTTAGCACCTTGAAGTGAACAATTGTCTCCTACTGCAATGTCCAACATGCTGGTCACATTTGGGGCGGTTTGCCACGCTGTTTTTTTAAATAACTTGTGCTTTCTTGCCAAAATTTTCAATCCGATCAAGGCTTGACGTGAGATTGCACTCTCGGATGGTCTTTTTGCCAATGCAGAAAACCCTGAATTATACACGAATTAGGTAGGACAGAGATTTATTAGCACACAGGGATTTTCCAGATGAGTCTGTGCCTAGAAGGTTGCTGAGGCAAACGTCTCAGCAAGATCTGGAACCGCATGTTGCATGTTGTTGGAGACCACCGACTGGTCAAATTGGTCAAAAATCCCAATCTGGGCAAGGCCTTCAACGACAAACGACCTTACCCAGATTGGGGTTTAGCAAAACATACGGGTGTACATAAAAGCCTCGGAGAAGTTTGGTACAATGACACTTTTGTTTCGCTAAGCTAACATCGAGTAAGTATATATACGGTAAACGTCAATATTCAAATACGGCCAATTTTCATACAGTTACCAAGCTGATAGCAGCCAGCCTTCCCTGTTTCTTATAACAGTTCTAACTCACTAAAAGAAATTCTGAACCTGTCAGTAGCAGCCTTGGGAGAATGTTGCGCCGCGCGCAGCAAAACAACCGTATCCAGCTTGCATCCAATACGCATTATCAACGAGGCCCTCGAACACCATAAAGCGAGGACTCATTCAATTAATTTCTCTGCAGTACCCGACCTTCCAGGCCAGCAACGTATAGCTTCCTAAACCATAACCTTGATGCCAAGTATACTCTCAAAACTCGTGTGTTATCCCCAAAACGCGTAAACGGGTAATTCTTAAACGCGCAATACGTTTTTTGCCAATTTACAAAATTACTTTCCAAATACCCAGGAGAGCATATTTTTTTGTAATTTCGAAAAATGGCAAACAAATCATATCGTGTAATACAAAACTATTTTCTTCCGCCGTCATCCCGTCACGCCAAGCCGATTACGAATTCGTATTATGCTGTGTTAAGTAGTCCCACATTTTGGATATTCGCAGCTCTGACCTCTTGGACTGTTGTTATTCCAGTAAGTCGTTTGACATAAAGCGGCTTTGCTCTACCCTACTATCAGGAAAAATAAAAGTGGCTTGCCTACAGACACCACAACCGCAGGCATTATAGCAACTGTCCTACATTTTCTGGATTGATTTTCTACATTTATCGAGATGGGGCTTCTAAATCGGAAAGCAGTGTGTAAGTTTGGGATGGACAAGCAATGATACAAATACTCACCATTTTTTTAGACGAGTTTAAAATTATCATTTTTTATACACTGTTTTCATGCCTTTTTTTTCAATTTAGGGAATTTCCTTACTTGATGAATATATATATATATATATATATATATATATATATATATATATATATATATATATATAATACATAAAAATATCTCTAAAAGTCTTACTTTTACACATATTAAATAGCATACGCTTAACTTGTTTTCGTGCAAGCCACTGTCTGACATTGAAAACAGTTCATAAATCTTTCGTGTATTCAATGGCCTAAGCCTTGGACGATTTAACTTACTCCTTAGCCACGCCTTCCTTTCCCTGTGCTTCTAGGCTCAGCTCCGCACACCTTGCCGTTCTTGTGAATTCGTTGTTTGCCAACTCATTACACTTGCCTTTAGGTGATGCAAGTTCTAGTGACAAAATGTTTGCAACGTACTCTAACATGGAGAATCTCACACCCTACCCTACTACATGATGTTTTATGTTAACACCTGCGCGCTGAGTGGAAAATTGGTTGTGTACTACAAAAAGATTTTCTTCTGCCGTCGTCCCGGCGTTCCTTCAAGCCGAATACGAATTCGTGTGATGCTGTGCTAAGTAGCCACTCCAGTGGTGCTGTCTGTTGATTTTTGTCTCGCATATTCCCTTGTCAAACAATGATACAATTGATCATGCATTTGTAATAACCAATTTGTATTTTTAATTTTTTTTAATTGTTTGAACAGGAAAAAACTAGGTCTTGGCATTTTTGTATGCATACACAATGCACTACCACTAGGTAATCCAGCTGGAAATTTAAACCTGTTAGAACATATCTTGCTATTTGAGGTACACGGCTCTTGAAGTCATTATTTGCCATCGACACTAACGCGTGCACTTAAATATACCTTAGATAGGATTAGCCCTTTGTTTGTTATAGAAGTATATATATATATATATATATATATATATATAAGCTTTACTATCTCCCATCTATTTAATAGGAACGAAGGTAAAGGTTTTATTGATACCGTACCAGAATTTAACGTTGGCGATCAGCAATTGCCAGCTAAAGGTATGAGCGATCGATGGAGATATCTTGGAGTCGACTTTGACAGCAATGGCAAAGTTGACTCCACCAAGGATATACTCCTTAATTTACTTAACAGACTCACGATAGCTCCCCCTAAACCCCACCAAAGACTCATATTTTTGAAAAACTTTCTCATTCCCCGCCTCCTATATAAACTGGTCTCCGGTCCCAGACCATCTTACGCACTCCTTAGCGACCTAGATAAAGAGATCAGAAAGGTTGTTAAGTCAAAATGGCTTAAGCTCGAAAACTCGGTGCCGAACGCCTACCTGTACACGCACACAGCACACGGCGGTCTGGACATTCCCTGCCTCCAAACATTCATCCCCAGACTCCGCCTCTCCCGCCTGACAGCACTACAGCACTTCACACACCTTGGGGTCCAATGGATGCTAACCACCGAGCACTTCAAAAATGACCTTGCGAAAGCAATGCTTCTTTGCGAGCGCTTGGGAACCTCCATTGAGACCGCTACACAAGAGACCGATTACTGGTCTCAACAACTACACAAGACGTTCGATGGGGCATATTTTAAAAAGCACACGAAACCCCCTTTGCACTTTACTGGACTAAGGGTATGCCATACCTATCTGGTAAGGAGTATTTAAACCTACTAAAGCTCAGGATCAACGCACTACCAACGCGTGCCAGATTGGCCAGGGGACGCCCGGGCTACAACAAACGTTGTAGGCACGGGTGTCATGCGCCTGAGACGTTGGCTCATGTCGCTCAGATGTGCGATACAACACACAAACAAACTATAAAGAGACATGACGACGTCTGTGATCGCGTCTTCTCCGCGAGAGGGGTCTTGAGGTGGTTCGTGAGCGAGTTTTCCGTCGACCGGGCGCACCGGGTCTAAAGCCCGACCTCGTAATAACAACACCTACCGAGTTCTGGGTTTTAGATGCCGAGGTTTGCGGCCCTAGCCGGGACCTGGCAAAAGCGCGGCAGGTCAAGATCACCAAATATGACGTCGAGTTCCTAAGAGCGGCGCTCCCCGACCCCCAAAAACCTTGCAGATTCGTATCCATCACTATCTCTATGAGTGGTGTATGGGACTCCGAATCTGCGAGTACGCTCTTGGGGCTCGGCGTCACGAAGAGGAATCTTATGGATCTTACCGTTCTAGCGTTGCAAGGAACCTTGAGGATATACCGCTCGCACCGGGTCCATAAGAGCGGGGGATACTATCAAGCAAGGACACGGACAGCTGATTCTTAACCTCACGTGACACCTTTTTACCGCCATTTTTATTAAGGCGAGCACTGCCGAGTGTGCAAACGTATTGTAAATGATTAATAAATCATCACAATATATATATATATATATATATATATATATATATATATATATATATATATATATATATATATAGGGCTTTTGTGGATCATAAAACGTCAGAGTGAGCATTTTTAGTAAAACGGGGAGGAGGGGCAGAACTGTTCAGAAGTGACAGCGATTGCAAGGGAACAAGAAAAGTAACTGAGAAGCTAAATATAGTGGAGTGTTTAGAAGAAAATTATGTTCCAACGTCGGCTAGCGGAATCAAAATTGTCGTATTGAATAAACTCGCAGAAATGGAGCTTCTGTGATGTTTCATTTTTCAGCGTTGGGAACCTCGAATGTTTCTATTATGGTAGCAGAACATAAACCTTTAAGATATAGCGAAAATAGTTCGATTCATGAAATACCGTAAGCCATCTTAGCGAGCTTGTACCGCGGCGCATGTGTGTACGGGTTCTCCATCGTGCTAAAACAACATCCTCGACCGAACATTTTCTGGAGCATCGTATCTTGATATTCTTGGTCAGCAATATGTGGTACGTTTCTCCTCGTAACCCTTTGGCAAGTTCATAAGGATTTCTATAGAACCGTAGTTCACCATGCCAGTTCAAACGTGCACGTCGAAGTGATCTGGCATGTATGCGAGCAGTTTAAATGCAGGTCGGCACACCAATGAGAACTGTTCAGCTTAATTTACAAGTACAGGGAGTAAAGCAAGCGTTTTTTGCAAAAACTGACTTTGCTCTGGCTGTGGCGGTACGGACTCATCTAGACGCCTAGACTACCTTTAGGGAATGATGCACTTTTTTTTATATGGCGGGTAATTATTAATATCGACGTCGCCTTTGAGGTCCCCTTCTTGCTTGTGCGATCAATGTTTGCCAAGATATATATATATATATATATAGAACTTATTTCTTGTTGGCATATATATATATATATATATATATATATATATATATATATATATATATATATATATATATATATATATATATATATACTTATTTATTGTTGGTACATTTTATAAATATATATATATATATATATATAGGTAACCAGCAATGCGTTAAATACTATGCGGTTGAGTGTCCGACGCTTACAGGACGCTCATTCCATGATGTCTCTCGCTGGAGTGGTGAATAGCGAGGTGCAGAAGACAATACATTGTTGACCTGATACACTCAGTCGAGTGACATAGATTATGATTATACTTTGGGTTGACTCGTTTTGCCAGCAGTATGCTGTAAACCGTAACGTCGATACGCGCATATTATTATTATCATTACAATTGTGAGGTTCGAACGCTTAAGCCTTTCACTACGCTCTGCTCGCTTCCTGCCAATTCATGACGCCTATGATAGAAACCCCGTTCCCTCCACAAACGACCAAAGGACAATATTATTATTATTATTATTATTATTATTATTATTATTATTATTATTATTATTATTATTATTATTATTATTATTATTATTATTAGTATTATTATTAGTATTATTATTAGTATTATTATTATTATTATTAGTATTATTATTAGTATTATTATTATTTATTACATGTTAAACGATGTTACAGTTGAGAGGTCTGAACGTATTATTGCAAAGTTTTTTAAATAATTAGTTCACTCCATGGCGCCTAAAATAGATGCCGCGTTTCCTCTGCAAACGGCCAAGGACAACGCTTGCCTCAAGAATTGACCCTCTCTTCGGTCGTTCGTGACCTCCTGAATTCGCGTACTCAAATCTTTGAGAAATGCTTCGGTTCCCTTGCTGATTGGTCCTAGTGTCTCCATGGCAATAGGCACAAAAATATATCTTGTTTCCAGTCCAGCATATTTAAACCGTTTTCTGGCGTCTGCGTGCTTTGCTACCCACCCCGGCTCAACAGAGCTGTGGTGTAAATAGGAAGCCGCTGTTGTGCACGAAACCGTTGCATCCCAAGCTAGGGACTTTCCATGTGACCATAATGCAATAGTCACCCCATCAGGTATTTCTTCGCCAGCGGACACTAAACCTCTCGGTTCAAGTGTAGATGGTATACCGGCTTTCCTAAGGGACCTTATGATCACACCGTTTAGTTCAGCATGTCTGGACGATCTACCGGCGCTCTTTGGACAACTCAGTGGGTGTAGGCCACTGGAATCCACCATCTCCCCGCACAGTTTACACTGAAACGGCTCGCAGACGCTAGCGCCGATTCTAAGTGCTGACATCATGCGGAAAGAGTTGGGATCCAGCATGGTGCCGAGCTGAGGCGAGGGTAAGGCCTTAAGCCAACCCCCACTGAAGTTATCTTGTGCCGCTAAGAATACGGCGCGGTCTCTCCGGGAAACAAGCTCGTCTAAGATTTCTCTGCTCTTTTTTTTGCTTTTGAGATTATCTAGGTTATATTGGCTAGGATATTCTTCTAAAGGGGCAGGGTCTAGCATGGCTCTAATAGTGTCCCGTGCTTTACTGGATTTATATCTTATTTGTGGTCGAACTGCCTCTTCCACTAACGAAGCTGCCACCGGACCAAATTGCACCAGTGAAGCAGCGTAGCAGACCGGAGCTAGGTCAGTGGCACTCCTTATTCCCAGACCACCTTCACGTATCGGAAGACTTGCTCTCTGCCAGGTGTTCTCTTCTAAATTTACGTTTAGGACTTCACTAAGTATGTCTCTGCTGACGTCATCATACGCCGTTAATTCTTCGGGGCACGTCAAAGCAGGGCATGCACGCAGTATATAGTTAAATCTTGAAGACCCTAGGCTATATCTCCAAATGCACAGCGCAGCCTGAGGATGCAAGCGTGTCAGTCGTGGACGAATTTTGGTAGCGTGGCGTCATCTAGATACCACACGTTGAAAGGGCTCTGTATTTGCGATACTAAATCTGATATACCGAGACTAAATAGAGCAGGCCCTAGCGGGTCACCCTGCTGAATGCCCGCTTCCGAACGCAATGTTGAAGTTGTGCCCCAGGTTAAGATTGAAGGATCTCTGTAACTTTGCCAGACCATAGGCAAAAGCTCTGGACTTTTCTTCATCACTGCATCTAGTATCCGGTCTCTTCTTAACGTATTAAATGCATTGCAGAAATCAAGTTTCACCAGAACCTTTACTTGGTCCTCAGTCTCTAAGAGGGCACGTGTAGCATGTACTAGTGCTTCTTCGCCGCCTTTGACAGCCACTCTAACCTGATGTGGCAGAATTGCTGTTAAAATTGTCTTTTTATTTCTCGCCATTGCTATCTTTGCAGCAATCCTACGCAGAGTCAGTCCACAAGCTATGGGTCTTATTGAGTTGTCTTTTTTCTTGAGAGCTGTAAGATTTGCACCATAAAATACTGGTAGACAAAATTTAGGCAATGTGCCGTTTAACACTCTGCCTAAGAAAATGCTCAGATAATTTAGCAGGCGCTCTGACGAAGGAACAGTTTGATCCAACATGTCACGCAGATGACGTGGCCGCAGTCCATCCAGTCCGGCTCCGCTTGCAACAGGGAATGAGCGAATTGCCTCTAAGATCGCCGAATTTTCGACGCTCTCGCAGTGTCCAACTGTAGGTTGTTCGAAGGTTGCTAAGCGCTCCTGGCAGACGGCCGGTGGTGGCGGGTGTTTGTTTCTTAATTCACGCTCTGTGCGAGAGTTACGTGGTGCAAATGTGTCTGACGACAGCAGGGCTCTAGCGGCAGAGCGTACATCGCCCTCGGCTAGTTTTCTTTCAGCTATAGACACGCTCTGCCGGTCTCCAGCTAAGCCGTCTAGTCTATTAATTGGGGTCTTTGGAACTGTCTGCAGAAGACTTTCCAGACTCTTTTGTTCGAGCACTGACACATTGTCTTTGATTATTCTGGTTAGTGTGGCTTCATGATTTTTTCTATGCGGTAAGGCCAGCATTAAAGATGGAGCAGACATTAGGCTATTCCAGCTTTCAAGATCCAGCTTTGAGTTGAAATTATTCAACGCCTTTGCGAAAGCTGCGGCGCAGGCTTCTCTTGCTCCCCGAGGTATGACCCTGGCAATTTTGAGATCTCGACGTGCCTGCGCTAAGGTTTGAGCCAGTGTCTCTGGGTTGGCTAATGAGGAATCCATAGGATAAGTATGATGAGGAGAAGGCGTTTTGGATGAGTCAGTCGGTTGTGGTTGAAAGGGTCTTAATTGTCGATTGCGTAGGGATGCCGGGGGGTGTAGACGTGTTATGTGCGCCCGCAAGCCCTGTGAGGTTCTCAAGGCGCGACCGCAGTGTGTGCAGGTATAAGGGGTCTAGGATAGTGGGGAGTTCAGCCTAGAGTCTTCATCTGTTATGAATCCGTCGGGATGGGATGGTTGTGAAGTCATTTATGTATGGTCCTTATCGATACTCGTGTTTTCCGTTTGAATCAAAGGCACTTCTTTGGAGCCATCTAAGACGGCTATAATAAAGGCCTTTCCTGCCTCCGACTCAAGAAAAGATACGGCTCTATTGAAGTCTTGGTTTTCTTCTAGCCATTTAGACAGTAGGGGCTTAAAGATCTTCCATATCTGAAGAATTCCGTTCACGATGTTTGAAGATCCCTTAAATGTTTTTTCTTGAGACTTCGGCTGCAGTCTTTCCGGTTGTTTATTCTGTGCTTGCTTCTTTTGGTCCACACTTTTTCTAAATCTTGGTGGGGGGAGGTGACAAAGCACGGTCTCACCGTCTTTGTGCATTATTTGTGTAGGACCCCTGGTTGCTGTAGGTCGTGCGGCATCAGCATAAGACTTCTGTCCATCTGTCGAGGTTTTATTATTTTTCTCTACAACTTAAACCATTGAAGGAAAATCGTCCTTGACGGGGAGACGGGTGAAAACTTTCTCGTAAAGCTTCACTCTTTGTGCTTCGGAATATATTCGTCTTACACCACAGTTGTTATCGTTGGAAGCATGGGTCCCGCCACAGTTGACACAGCGGGCCTTATTATGGCATTCCCATAATTGGTGTCCTGGGCGGCCGCACCTTCTGCACGTAGGTTCACCTTGTTTTTGACAATCGGTAGCCTTATGTCCGTACTTATAGCATTTTAAACATTGCAAAGGAGACCCTGCACATAACGTTACTTTAAATATTTCGTCGACGATGGTAACCTCTGAGACCGGCATGGTATCGAATCTTAGTCGTACCCTCGCGGAGTTTTTCCAGCCCTTCGTTGTTTTTCCTTCATTGTTCTGTGTGGCCACAGCAAATGTTTCCCGTTTTACTTGGCTAACACCCTGATCTTTCAAACACTCAAGCAGATCTTCGTCGGTAAACTGGGGATTAACACCGGAGATTCGTCCCCAGAACGCTGACGTATCTTCACAATGAGATATTGATACCCCGCAAACCATTTTCAGGGTTTTTGCAATTGCGACCTGGGTTGTTATTATTATTATTATTATTATTATTATTATTATTATTATTATTATTATTATTATTATTATTATTATTATTATTATTATTATTATTATTATTATTATTATTATTTAATCAATTTGTAATTGTGTTGTCAGAGTACAGTTGTTCAAGCACGTATTTAGCTGTTCATCCCATGGCGCCGATTATAGAAGCGGCATTGCCTCTAGACACCGCGAGAGACAAAAGCTGTCTCAGATATTCGTCTTTGCGCTGGTCCCCCGTTGTTGCTGTCATTCTCCTGGCCAGATCCCGAATGAATTTTGCTGTTCCACTGCTGATGGGTCCTAATGTTTCCATAGCCACCGGTACGAAGTGAAGACTGTTTTCAAGGTCTGCGTATTTGCGTCTCTTTTCCTGTTCGGCGTGCTCTGCTACCCATCCTGTGCTAATAAAGCTATGACTGAGATACGATGGCTTTTTCCGTGTGACCACAGCGGGATGGTGACCCCGCCAGGTCGCAGCTCAATGACAACTTCGTAGCATGTAGACATACCTTGGTGAACCGAGGCTGTGTCTCCATAGACACAGAGCCACCTGCGGGTCCATACTTGTCAGTCGTGGGCGAATCTTTAACAGTGTCTCTCATTTAGCATCAAGAGCGCGTGAAATTCTTTCGGGCATTAGAGGAGAACCTAGGGCATTTAGGTTACCCTGAGCTAAACGAAATATCCCAGGGAGTGCTTCCATGATTGCTTGTATAGCTTGCGCTTGATCTTGAGGGGTACCCCCGACAGCTAAAACTTCGCATTTGGCCTCGTTGAGGGTCACTCATCCCGGTTCCTCGAAGTTCAATATAGTCTACAAATCCCTCGCCACGACATTTGCGTGACCTCCCAAGACAGCGTCGTCTTGGTACCAGATATTGAAAGAGCTCTGTAGGTTTAATACCAGATCAGAATTGCGGAGGCAGAGCAGAGCTGGTCCCAATGGGTCTCCTTGCTGAACGCTAACTTGCGACTCTATGGTCAGATCTGCGTTCCAAGCGAGGATTGAGAAACCTTTATAACCCAGCCATACGATCGGATAGAGTCGTGGAGCTGTTCTCTTTACTTCGTCGAAATTTTTTTTCCCTTTATATTGTGTTGAACGCGTTTCGGAAGTCTAGTTTAAATAGTACTTTTGTCGGACCTTCTGTTTCCAGAAAAGCGCGTGTAGCCTCTGCTTCTCCTCTAATGGCAAGACCTACTTGATGGGGTGAAACCGCAGCCACAATGGTCCGTTTGTTCATAGCCATTGCGACCTTATTATTATTATTAGTGTCACCTTATGATAAGTAGATATCAAATTACATGTTGAGTCACAATTGGTTATATCAACGAATAATTGTTTTCCGTGTCGCCGAGGTTGCCGACGTTGCGTTAGACCCGTGCATGTTGCCAACAGATATCACCATTTGAGTATGTGGTATCTGTCGATGTTAGTCAGTTCACAGTCCACAGTACCTGCATACACAGTTGTCAGACTAAAAACATTGTCCTTTTTTTTTAGTGAAACGCTTTATTCAAGGTAGAAAGAAAAGTATAAAATTGAGCAGAATAAATAGTATTATTATAAAATATAGTATTATAAAATATGAAAGAGTAAATATTATTTTTATATGTTCGTGCCATGTGAGACTGCAGAGCAAACATCGATTTGCCTGCATAACGCCGTTCATTTAGATTTGCTCTATTTCCTTATTCAAAATTGATGAGGCCAGCCCATCCGTGAACCTCAAGGAAACGTGTTGCGAACGTCTATAGACCTAGGTTCTATTAAGAACAGAGTTGATCCTCACGGTTAACCGTCTGTCACGGACCGTAGGAACTCCTCTGCCTGTTAAGAAGCAACTGAAATGAAGAAGCGCAAACCAGACAATGCATTGCATGCATTGTCCGCCAAGATAGGGTTGAACCGGCCTTGCCGCTAGCCGAATGAGCCGACTCGACATTCTTCTGCGCATACTCATAGAACATACATTCGTCACGTTTGCACATGTTTGACACTCGACGCGCACACGACTCCATTTCGAATACACTTATCTGGCAGTCAGCATCCGACTGCATGCTGGTGTGAAGGGCTACCACGACCACAGATGAGCGCTGCTGCTGCTGCTGAAGTCGGGTGAGCGTGTGAGCATAGGCATCTTAGGCAAGAGACAGGCACGAAGACCCAATGACCAAATGTTACGTGAGCCCTCCTAGACCTCTGTCTCTCTCTCTTTCACACACAGTCGCTCTCTATGAGGCTCTGCCGCAGTTGAATAGTCCTAATAGTACAAGCCGTTCTATTACTGTTCGTCGTCTTCATACCCTGAAGCAGCAGCAGCAGCAGCACGTAAGCAAGCCAAGATTTTTGCACCCCGCACCCCGCAGCAGAATAACGGCTTGTCTCGGTCGGATGGTCGACCAGCTGGGCGCCAGCCACCGGAGCTAACTGTTCCGGCTCGTAACCGGAACGTTAGATTGAATTCAACGAAATTCGTGTCACGTCAGCTAACAAAACGGAGCAGATACGAGGCGAGGGGTTGCGTCGTCGGCCGCTTCAGACAACACTGTGGTTAGAAATGTGGCGCTTCGGCTTGTGCGTTTGAACAGCCGAAAACCGAGTGAACACCGGTGACCCGAGAAGACACTTCTGATGCAGACCACCAAAAAGCAAGCGGAAAGTAGTCAGAAATGCGGAACGGAAGGGAGCAGAAGTTCATCTTGAGTCAACTGCCGCCGCGGTGGTATGCCGCCTGGGAAGGCGCCAAAGGTAGCGCTTTTTATACGTTCAAATGTGTTCTGTGATACACGTTTATGAGAAACAATAATATATATATATATATATATATATATATATATATATATATATATATATATATATATATAAATATGTACGTGTCCATGTATCTATATCGATATATTTTTTAAAAACCTATTATTTAACGTTCTTGTTCGGCGTGGGCATAATATACAAATGTAAAACACGTTAAGATGATTGCATATTTAAAAATACAAGGTCATCTATTTAAACTATCTCGCATTTCATCGCCCCTTTTTGATCGTACGTAAATTAACATCGATTTTTAGGTGCATTTTTTGGGTAAGTCGACAGGGGAACAATGTTTGAAGATTTTTTATTTTATTTAATATAACCGCTTCCACTCCGCCCGCTCACGCTGATCGCGTTTTCAATTCAAGGTCTAAACCGTACATAAGCCCGTATCAAATATGCATTTTATCTAGTACCACCTGAGAGAAAGAGGTGAAGCTTTGCCAAGCAGGAAAACGTCGAAGTCATATCCGTGATGGTTTTCTTTTATACGTCTTGGTGCCCCAGGGGATGAAGCATCACTGCTACTCTCGGCTCAACGCCGGCAGATCATTTAGTCAGCTACGCTACAAGACGGAAAATTCAATAGTAAATATCTAATCGACTTAGGGGTTGTGGCTGCTCACATTTCGAGTAGGAAAGTTGTGCACAGTTCGCCGCCATTTAGCTTGCAGCTACGCTATGGAGGCCTTCGTTGTACTGCAGGCGACCTGACTGATACTGGCGCTTGCCTGCCTCTACAAACAGTTCCGCCTTGATGACTTTCCTCTGGGTCATTAGGTACTTTCGTGAACAAGCTTGCCCTATCAGTGCAAAAATTACCCTGCACCGAAGCTGATAATCGTTGCAATGAAGGCCGTTACAAAACGCTTCCGCTGGCCCACGCTGCGCTAAGCTCTCTTCAGCCAACCGGAAAAGTTGGCCAGTGCATTATGTATGCCAGGCGTGTCTGTAGCTACATCGATACAAATAGAAAAAAAACAAAAAACACTTTCTAATATTTAACGTTGTTAATCATCGTGTGTATGTGCATATAGCATATACACTTACCCAAGCACCAATCCTAAATAATTCATATATATATATATATATATATATATATATATATATATATATATATATACATGTAGTTAGCAAATTGTCTGCTGTCTGTTGCGTATTGGCTGTTGTTACTGCTGTGCTTGTGCTGAGCCCTGCAGCGGATTTTCCTATGTCCTGTTTAGCCTGCTCTCGGCGTCGTTGGCGTTCGGTTGTTGTTGGCCTGTTTTTATTCCACAGCGCCATTAAGGCGACGGCACAGCCCGCCTTGGTCTATCTCCTTTTCTCTCTATCTCTCTCTCGCTCTCGAGCAACGCTCGACTTCCGCCTTTCATCAATCTTCTATTCAAAGCTTTTTCTGTATTTTCCATACTGGGCTGTTGTGTGAGCTTCAGCACATTTTCCGCAATTCTCAGGATGCCCGGAAAGATCTGTGGACGGCTGGAACGCCGAACATCTATCTGCCTGCTTCAAAATAGAGCGCCGAGATGGAGTGTCTCTTTTTCACTCTCGATATATATATATATATATATATATATATATATATATATATATATATATATATATATATATATATATATATATAAAGGGTCTATCATTACCGTATGTACTTATCTGAAATAATTTTTCCCAAGGAGGGGGCGGAAACGTTGTTTACGATTGACGATAAAATTTATAAAAGTAGTTATTCTGTCTTTTTCTTCTACATTCTTGTGCAGAATCTAGGTTTGCGGGAGAACCAAAGCATAATAGAATCGATCATACCGACGTGTTTGACGGAAATTGCTGCATAATGCTTAGCGCTAGCATTTTGGCCTGTTTCAGCAACGGTGTATGAGAAAGTTAGTAGTACATATTTTGAGATTTGGTAGAACTCGGCAAAAAATGATTGTTTTTCAATGGAAGAAAGAGGCAGAAACGTCTTGGCAAAATTTTACGGTTCTGAACGTGAAAGCTTCAACGTAAAGCATGGCAACTATGGCTGTCGAAAAAGCTTAATTACTCGGCAACTACGTAATGTAGCACCATCAAGTTGGTACGAAAATAATAGACATTCAATTTGGTATTGTATTAGAATAGTCTTTTGTGCGTAAATGTTTGGTCGTAATGGTAATATTTTACGGTTCTGCACGGGAATGCTTCAACGTAAGGCATAACAACATATCGACTTTTTATGACTTTTTCAATCTGGCTATTTACGTTTCGCTAGCTTACATCGGACGTCGTTCAGATTATGAAGAATTTTCCGCCGAACGCCGGTAGAATTGGTTCCTTCATGCGCTGACTGGTTCTCCTGCAAACATAAATTTTACACAATTATGTAGGAGAAAAAAACAGAATAACTACTTTTATAAATGTCATTCCCATTTCTAAACAAAACGTTTTCGCCCCTCCATTAAGTAGTAATTTTTTTTGGCAAGTTCTACCAAACCTTTAAATAAGTACATACGGCTATGATATATATATATATATATATATATAGGGTCTCCCAGCTCATCGAATAACCGACTGAAAGCTTCACGAGGAAACAGAAACCCTATCCGATCATCTCTACGTAACTTTCTCCGTTAATCTACCTTCTTCCCAGCCTATTCTTCCTACACAACGGCAACGCTTTTCCAGGCTAAATTATACTAGCATTAAAAAGGAAAGTACCTAACCTCACTAAGTGCTCGGCAGCGGAAATCTCTGCACTGCTAGAGGAAGCCTGCCGAGAGTCCAGATTCCGATCACATCCTAAGATAGCCAATCGTCCACCGTGCTACTGGCGGAATAGTTAGATTGCCAAAAAGCAAAGGGCCTTCCACCGCCTAAGACGAGTGCACGCGCCGCAGAGCAAGACACCGACCAGAACTCTCCTATTTATGGGAAGAATACAAAGAAGCACGGAGAGCCCTACGTAAGGCCATTAATATTAGTAAAAATATCACTGGAACTCTATATCTGAGAAGGTCGAAGAAAACCCCTGGGGCAAAGGGTACACAATCGCGCGTAACAAAATAGGCCACGCACACCAGCCTTTACCAGTAGAAGTGGCGCGACCGACTATAATTGCGCTCTTTCCACAAAGATCCTCGACGGACCTGGTACTCTTTAAAAAAATTAGACCCTACCTCCGAGCCAATCTCAATCCAAGAGTTCAGAATCATGGCGGAACGCATACGGCCAAAAAAAATCCCCCTCAAGCAGTACGCTTACTCTTAAAGAACAATTCAAAGGTATTTAAACGCATGAGGGATACAATTCTCATCAGCGGAGATTATCCTAAGCCTTGGAAAGCGACTCGCCTAACCCTTATCCCGAAACCCGGCAAGCCATAAGGAGACCGGAGACGCGGTTAGAGCCATAATAGGTCTTCCTCGTCGCGCGAGTGTGACTCCATGGTACACCAGGCTCGGGCTTCTCAAGCTTGATCAGCTGACACGTTTAAAGTTAGCCGTGCTAGCCTATAAGGTGCAAAACAATGGAATCCCTTCAGATTGTGTTTTTGACTTCGTCCTTACCCCAGTACGTTCGCAGCGCTACAGGAACCAACTTAGAGTGCCAGGGTTTAGACTCACTCTACTTCGGCACTCACTGGCCTACATGCTGCCCACGGTCTGGAACGAGCTGCCGTTGGCGCTTCGAAATACAAGCCGGGACGCTGTTTTTAAACGACATCTTCTCTTACTACTGAAGAACGAAGAAACAGTGACTCCGAGTGAATTGTTTTAAACTTATTTTACTATATAGGTATTAAACTTGTATTAGGTTGTTCTAAAGTTTTAAACTTGTATTGTGTTACTTATACTCAATTTTGTTGCTTTACACTTCTGATTTGTGCATACATTCGTAAACTTCTGTTGTGCTACTTATACTCAATTTTATTGCTTTATCGCGTACACACTTTTGATCGGTACAAAGACTCATATGTTATGTATATTCTGAATGAAAGGTGACAGATTGCCAACTTGTTGGGCACGTCAATAAACCTGATTGATTGATTGATTGATTGACCCCTCAGCATACCGCCCTGTAAGCATGCCCTTCTGCCTATCCAAGGCAGCTGAGCGCATTATCAACGGGCGAGTATTTACAGAATTAGAAGACAAGAAGGCGCTTTCGGAAAACCAGCATGGTTTCCGCGCCGCACACTCCACACATTTGGCTATCAGCAAAGTTCTAACCATAGCTGAAACACAAAGAAATCCACCTATAGCAAACCGGGCGCACTGTCTGGCCGTCCTTATTGACGTCAAAACGCGTTTAATACGCTTTCGTGGGACGCCATAAACCAAGCACTTGGAAACGAAGGCGTGCCTCCCTACCTACGACCTCTCCTAACGTCGGATCTAATGGACGGAGCATCTACATACGAAGGCGTGGACTACGCCGTCACTGCCAGGGTTCCCCAAGGATCTGTACTGTACCAAGCCTGTGGAATATAATCTACGATAGTGAACTTAGACTGCTGCATACCCCGGGAGTTTATTCATACGCCTACGCAGACGATCTGGCACTGATTGCTACCGCCAGTGATGAAGATCTTATCGAAGGAACAGCCAACCAAGCCTTGGCGGATATACGACAACACCTTCGCATGCTAGGCCTCGAACTGGCTTCACAAAAAGTCGAAAGCAATTCTTCTGAGTGGTCTGAAGCGCCCTCCACGTAACCTAAATTTGCACCTGGAAGGTCACTTAGTAACACCTACGCCCGTGGTAAAGTAGCTGGGGGTGATCCTGGACAGGACTCTCACAGGCACACCTCATATGCGCTATACAGCAAAAGAAGCAGCCAAAGTCTTAGCAGAGCTACGGAGAATCCTCCCACGGACCAAAAGAGCAAACGATTCTCGGCGCCACCTCTTAGCATCAGCAATATATCATCATGTTATACGCCGCATCCTTATGGGAGCGCACGACTCCAAGAGCTACAACACGTCGCCTCCTCAACATACCCAAAGACCTATGGCGCCTAACATAGCACGAGCAAGCCACATGGCTTCCACAGCAGCCATACAGGTTCTTTCCAGACAAATTCCCTGAGACCTAAGAGTTAAGGAACTGACATCAAGAAACCCTTTAATCATCGGCTTGACGGAGGAAACACTAATCAGCAGAACCGAGACACAATCCAGCCGGGCCATCCTGGATATTAGACAAGATCAATACTTCCTGGCCTCAAAAAATGGTACAGCCTCAAACACGGCTCGCTTGCATACCCATTCGTGCAACTGCTAACAGACCATGGTAGCTGTTTTCAGCAATACCTACACCGCATTGGTAAACCTGACTCACCTGTATGCCGTATGTGCAACTCGGGGGAGGCGGACAATGTAAGGCACTGCTATGAACGGTGCGCATTTTTCGACATTGAGCAAGAGCTACTGTCCCGGAACCTACGACTGCAGAACCCCCTGACATGCCAAACCCTTGTAGAAGCGCTCCTCAAAGATCACAAATCCTGGATTATGGTAAAAAGATTAGCATACAGTATCTCCGAGGCCAATATACCTGCCGCCGCATAAAGCCGAGCAGCCTAAATGGTGAGAAGAGTGGCCAGGTGAAATAATCTCGAGAAGACAGTACTGCGGCCACCCCCCGACAAGGGGCAAAGAGGATGACTGAATTTTAGTGGGTGCGAGTCCCACACTACCGTAGCTTTAACAACGACGCCCGGTGTGCATACTGCATTTTACCACTTACCTTTGTAGAAAAAAACAGAGTGTCCCAAAAAGATTTGAAGTTCGATATAGAACATTGTAGGGCTCGTTAAAATAAATACATATATTTTTCAGTAGAACATAGTTTCTGTAAAGTATTGTTTTGTAGTGAGAGTGATATTACTAAAATCCGCGACACTGGTGTTATTGCCCGACACAGTCGCACAAAATGTGCAACTGCGAGATAACAAGTCCTCCTATACATAAACTAAGCACATCGTTGTGTTCGTCTTCAAAAAAACCTTCAAGAGCATGTAACGCCGGCCACAGAATGTGACATGGTTATGATTGCGACCGTTTCTATGACAGTGCGTGTCGTGGTTGCGTCGTAATTAAACATTTTCGGCGGGCATTGAGTGTATGTATAAATGACCTAGAGTGATAAATCTAATGGATTATCTCATTTATGCATGCACTCCATCTCGATTACGCGGCATTTTTGTTTTTTAACCTTGCCTTGCCATACATTTGACACCAAAATTATCGCTATTATCTGAATCTGTTGGTATTGAGTGTTGTGAAAGGTCGTAGTTATAATTTTGAAGTATTGGACATAAAAGCTAATTAAATAACTTTATTATTTGCGAACTTTTTTCTAAACGATCATTTCGCAACTTCTCGCCGACGTTATGCGTTCATCAGAAAAAGCAGTATTTTTCTCACGAACATGGCGGCTCAGCCTCAGTCTAGGAGGGCCGGTTGTCTCGCAATTGCACATTGTATGTTCCTATATTGGCAACAACAACTGTGCCACGGATTTTTTTAGTAAGATCACACTTACACGAAAATAAGATTTCTCAGAGACCATGTTCCATTGGGAAAAAAGATATACTTTAATGAGCTCAACAATGCGTTATATCGCTCTTGAAATAGTCCTGCAACACGCTGTATATATATATATATATATATATATATATTTGCGAAAGTCATGGTTGTCATCTACTGGAGTGTTGCCGGTTCGATTCCTATAGTTGGCCCGTAAAAGAACTGTTGGGGAAAACCTAGATAGCTCAATATGTCCGGCAATTGGTGCATTGAAGATTGGCCTTACGGTGATGCCACGTCCGCAAGGAACGGAAGATGGAGTCTCCAGTTGAAACAACCTCCTTGAAAAAAAAAGTTATTCTAGCGGCATGCGCGGCAATTCGTTACACCTGTCGTACTTCTTTGTTGGTGGCTCTGAATAGAGAGAACCCGTGTCCAGGTTCTGCCCGTTGAGCTGCCGCTGCTGTTTTTGGTTGCTTCCAGGCGGCCGATCTATAATAGACTGACCGAACAGTCACAAAAGGGTAGTGTGGAGTACAGAGGAAAGAGAGTAGAAATACAGAAAGAGGAAGAGGCTGCGCAATGTCGTAGCCTCGCGAGGACGAACAGACTCATTACACTGCTATGTTCAATACGGGCAATCTTTTTTCGCTAGCTGAGCGGCTCTGGTAGGCCCTATATATGTATTTATATAGGAAGCCAAAAATTAAAGCCGAACTGACACTGAGTTATATACAGTAATGGCCGTTTAGTGGGAACGCATTTATGTTTGAGTCAGGTTAAACAGCAGCAGATCGCTGCTGCTGTAATGTAGTCTGCACCTTAAGTGTGCAATTATCACATGGGAGAATGCACTTAGAAAGCCTGCACACAAGCGTTAAACAAGTGGACTTAAACAACTGCTGTAATTGCCATATAATGGCGCAGACATATAGGATATACATTTGTTTGCGCTAGTCTGCGTTCCCATCTTAAGTGTATTACGCCATCAGTTACAAATTTATACAAAACGTGATGATATCGTTTTGGTACAATGGTCCTTGCGATTGTTCTCATACGCGACGCAAAAGCACTAAAAATACATGTTATATATATATATACATGTTATATATATATATATATATATATATATATATATATAGGCGATAGCTTTTGCTGATGACACGACAATCTTGTTTCGGCTCGACTCGGGCAGCGTTTCTAGTGGTATTAGCGCTTACCTTGAGTTAGTTGAAGAAGTTGTTAAAGTTTTCAATGAGTACGGATTGGTTGTAAGTACGAGCAAATCCAATATCTTAGTATTTCGACCCGCTAGAAGGCTGCTTCAATTGCCCGATAGTTTTTAACTGGGTGCTAAAACAATATATCGTTCTCAGGCGGTGAGGTGTCTCGGTTTGGTATTGCATGAACATTTATCCTGGCATTCTCACATACATCAATTGATACCAAAGTGTTATGCAGTTATTGCAACTTTGCAAAGATTAAGGCAGGTGGGGGTTTCCATTGAGGGACTTTTAACGGTCTACAAGGCCCTGTTTTTATCTATTTTATGTTATGGCGCTCTGTTGTGGGGTGGTGGGTACAGAGGCATTCTTCGAAGGGTCCAGGTGATTCAAAATGATGCACTTCGCGCCATCTTCTCCAGACGGCGCTACGAGTCAGTTAGTGATCTGTTCGCTGCTTATGACCTTTTACCAGTCTCAAAAATATATTTTCTTAGAGTGGCCACGCTTGCCTACAAAACGTCTCGTGGTTTACTACCGGCGGATATAGTATTTCCCTTGGTACCTAGGCGGAGAAGGCAACTGCGTAGAGCGACAGTATTTGTGATACCGCGGACCAAAAATAAACTTAGGTCGCATTCCCTATTGCGTCGGCTGCCGTATGTTTGAAGCGCTCTACCAGGACGCATACGATCTCTCTCCTCTGTGAGTATATTTGTGCGGGAATTGAAAAAGTATCTTGCTACCGGCTCTGGTATAACAGATCGGTGAGGGTATTAGGAAGCGTTGTGAAGCGAAGAGCTGCGGAGATGGAAATTGATTCATGAGTTATAGGAGCCACCATACAAAGAATTGGCAATACTGTTGTGACGAGCGTATTTCCTTGCTAAAATGCTGAATCACACCGATGACCTGATCACCGGTTTACTGTACACACCTGCATATATAACCATGTGACTGTGTAAATTCACTAGTCAGCGTCTTGTCCTTGCGGAAACCCAAAGCCAGATAACAACGAGGCTATTTTTTTACTAGCGGGGTTCAGGAAATATCAACTTTAGAAACCGTACAATTGAATATGTCTTCATCGCGCTTGTTAGCGCCTTCGCTCTGGCATTGTAGGCATGATGCAAATGTGCTAACGCTTTAGTTATTTTTGTTAATATGAAATGCCCTTAAATTGACTCATTTGTAGCGGGGTCAGCTATATTGCGTGTTCATCAGCTTTATACTGGTTGACTGGTTTAGTGGACAGGGGTGTCATCTACAGGGGTGTTGCCGGTTCGATTTCTCCGACATGTTGTTGTTGATCGAATTTTTCTTGAGCAATGCTCACTGATAATAGATGTTAAACAATCGTACCGCTGAGAGTTAGCAAACGTGCTGCTGCTGCCATAAAGACTGTTGGGCAGACCCCACTAGGTAGCTCAATACGTCCGCTTTTGCTACCGCTCTTAGTGCAACTGAGATACGAGGGCAACGTGTATATTTAGGAACATGTACATGTCAAGCGAATAATAAATACGATGCTAAAATTAGTCATACTTTGTGTGTAGCAAATTCTTTTGGAAACGACAAAGCTTCAACAGACAAAATGCAGTAACGACTAGTCTCGTGTAGTCTGTGCCTCATTTTACCCATAGAGATGTCATCAGGACTTGCGTAGACAACATCTCTGCGTATGAATAGGTTGCAGACCTGTAGCTGCAGAGTTGAATTTACGCATGCTGGTCGCAATATTTAATAAAGCCAAGCCAATCTCGACGTATTCAAGGTAAGCGTCTAAGGTTGTTTCGTCGGAAGCTCGTCTAACCTGCGCTCGCGTACAAACGCCAACACGAAGCTGGATGATACATATTGTCGAGCTTAGCTTGACGACGACGAGGGAACATAACATTGCTGTACGACAAGAAAGACTCGGGGCCGAGGGGATGTTTAGAGATAGTTAACAACAACAACAATAACAACAACAACCACTTCTACGGCCACTGTAACGAACTCGTGCCCAGAATGTGCAGTTGACCTGCGCTCTCCTTATTGTCAGCCGTACGCTGCAATGAGCAATTTTAATTGGATCCCTGTTAACTCGCGCGCATGATGTGACGCCCTGATGTACTAAGTAGTACGGAGCCCCCTAGACATTATGTATGTGCGTACTCGCGTTTGTATGCATGAATATATGCAAGCATGCGTCATATTAGCCAAATAAAATCTTGACGCCGCGTTTTCTCAATATATTATTTGGCTAGCTGTTTGTTATAACTCAACCGTAACTATCCTGTACGCATCTGATGAAACCCCAACGGAAGCCTTTTAGTGCAGTTTGCCTGAAAGTGCAATTTTATTGAGAATTTCTGATATGATGCATATGTGGCTCGTAGAGCGTTTACCCGTGTGCGATAAATTAATTTGAATTATTGTTGCTTAGATTCATAGCAAATAAAACTTTATGCAGTGTATGCAGCGAGTTCGTATCAAGCTACTCGTCGTTAAATGCTGTCATTGTGGTTGAGCGATAGAGCCTACCTGCGTTGCCAGCCTAAGTGGCGCATAGATATAATTTTTGCCACTGCGGTTAACACCTACCGTATCTTTAAAGGCTTGCGAACGAGAAGGAAAAACAAGACACGTATGTCTAATGTTTATATGTATATCAAAATGTGACGGCGCCGTGCGTTAATGAGCCAACGGGAAATGGCTCGAGTAGCGAAGTTACAATTGAGTCTAACGCAGTCAATACTCCGATGGCCTACCTAACCAAGGTGACAATAAACGATTGATACTCCGATGGCCGTCGCGGATGAGGAGACTCAATTGTCGTCATCCAGAAAATGGCTGTATGACGGTTGTAAATAAAAATACTGCTAAGAGATTGGATACTCTGAAAAACAGATCGGCGCTATTAGATCTTCCAAGTATAGACAGCCAAAAGGTGTCTTCAAAGTCGTCGTCGGACGCAGGACTGGCCGGGTTGTTGATGAAAATGTTGTGCACGTCGCTAAATCATTTGATGAACATTTATTAGCGCTCTGTGCTGATCTGCATCGACTTTTCCGGCTCGCAAGCCAGAAGCAAGATCTGGCTTCTTCCCTGTATGGTTCAGTTCTGCCGAAGAGTGTGCCAAGTCCACACAGCTATCGTCCCTGCTCAACGTGCCTTTATTAGAAAAAGGTTATGATCTAGGCTGTTACAGAGCTAGATTTACTGACGTGAATAAGGCTCGTGAATAAGGCTTTTCGAGCAGGATATTACGTCTGCTTCTAAAGACGTCAGTGTAACAAAACCAAAAAGAGTAACTTACATAGGCGACTTTGCACAGGAGACTATTGTGGTACCTACGGATCGTGTGATCTTGCAGTTTAATAAATTACCGCCCTCCGAGGTGTTTTTGGCGTTCAAGATGTTAAGGTTGTCACGCCGGGGCTCCCATTGCCTGCTATAATTGCCTGAGGCTTAGACACATGGCCGCCAACTGTCGAAACAGTCAATTGTGTGAGCGTTGCGGTCTACCGGGCCATATTGTGACTATTTGCAAGAATGCGCCTCCATTTGTAAACTGTTAAGGGCCGCATTCGCCTCAATTAGCGGTCTGTACTCTTCGAGCTAGCGAAATTGACAAAGGGATTGCTCTTATGGAATGTAGGCTTATACATCAAGTCAATGTAGAGCTTCCTGACGCCAACTCATTAATTGCCCTGGACACGTGGAGTGATGTCCTCCAAATAAGCCACAAGACATTTTTTCTAGTCAAACGGGCCCCGCTAATGTCTCCTACGCAGCAGTGGAATCTATGTTCGTACCACTTGCGTGATTGTATCCACGCTATCGCTAGTAGTCTTTATGGGTGCGTTCAAGCTCTTCTTATACATCTTCGGAAAGGGTCCGAGTTTGAAGGTTATACCACCGCCTGAGGGGGTTGGCGCTAATCTTTTCTTGTAGTATAGCTTTAAAGACTACATCATTGGGTGTTACTCGAATAGTACGCTACATAAGGATTTTCTCCTTGATCTATAAGATAATATTCTACCCTCTAATTATTTACTTCCGTGTTTGCTTCTTGGTAATTCGAACGTCAACTTGTTCGCTAGCCCCCCGCCGTTGAACTATATTTCCTTCTTCACTAGCAACGATCTAATGCATTCCATCGATGTCGTCACGAGGCCTCTTTCTAGAACTTGCCCCGATCATATTGCAGTTAGGGGCTGTTCTACATTTTCTAAAGTTTAACCAGCGGTTCTAAATACGTTGTCATTTTCGAACCACTTCAATGCTGTCGTCTCCTTGCTCAAATGCCAAGAAACATCGACGACGCTTCAGGCTGCTGCATCCAACTTCACCCGGGTTTACGACGCTGCTGGGGTGATTACCTTCTTGACTCGCCTAAGCTACATTTCTTGGAGCGATGACTATGATTCAAATTATGTTAATTTAGCGTTCGAGATTTTCCAACAAATTCTTCGGGGTATTTATAACCCATCATTCGTCCACGTCGCATAGAGCGTACCGATGCGTCAAAAAGTGACACGTTTGTGTTCTTGCCAGGACTGCGTCGCCTAAGAAGGCATGCTAACAAAATGTACATTACAATTATTATTTCACTCAAATTAAGTATAATATACATTTCAAAATGTATCTTTATGAAGCTATTTCTTCTTTACGCTTCCGACGAGAGAAGTAGTGCAACGATTTTCGGTCCAGCGCTGTGCACTCCACTGCATGGTACTTGGCACACCTCTGCAGGCAGAACCGGCAGGTGCACAACTCGTACTCCTCGTGAAACGTTGCGTTTGGACACACCAGGTAGTGATAATCATGCACTATGTACCTGGTGTATACGTGGCGATTGTCACATGCAGAACCAGACCAAAGGTGCAAGGTATTGAAAACGTCCAAACCACCGACCTCCCGTCTGGTCTGTTCGACTTTAGCTTCCCACTGCGAAATAAAATATTCGTAAGGTACTGCACGCGGCATATTCAGCCTTTTTCGGATTGTTGCAGGAGCCGGTGGACAGCCTGACATGAGATACACGAAGCGGCTCCTTGCTCGGATAGGCAAGCAAGGCACTCGCTTCATATATAATGAAAAACACCTTTCAAGCTGATTAAAATTCGCCAGCGTGAGGTGGTTCCATACCATGTTAAGACCATACATCAGCCCCAGAACAATCTTAAGCATGAAGAGCTTTACTGCTGAGAAAACGGACAGTCTTTGGACATTGCCTACTTTCCCGTAAGGAGAGACAAGTGCCTTCCGTACTGTTTCGTTTATATGCGCTGTGAACAGCGTTCCTGTATAATGAACCCGAAGACCAATATACTGGAAAGAGTTAACAAACTCTAATGGTTGACCGCAGCAACGTATAACGTCTCTGTGTCTTTCTCTCTATCTCAAGTCCCTTCGAGTCAAGGAACGCCTCTATCATAGAGGCAATACGCTTGATGGCACCTAGGTCGCGATGAGCAACAACGATATCATCTGCATTCATCACCACTACGGCGTTTTGGTACTCCTGTCGGACGTAACCGACGAGGTCAGCAAGGAGAAGTGTAAACGAGACGCAGCTTAGCGGGTCTCCTTGCGGAGTTCCCACATGTTGCTTAATCTCTAATACACCCTGCTCACCGTCTACCAACAAGGTGTCCTCCTCAAAGAAACTTGTATATTACACTCAGAAGAGAGCCACTTACTTCTGCTCGTTGGAATGCTTCAACCAGCAGATAGCGAGGGGCTCGTTCAAAGGCCTTGACGCAGTCAATAAAGACTGCATACAGGTGACCTCTGGGTTGTGCCACAGCTCGCTCGATTTCTGACTGGAGAACGTGGATTGCATCACGGATGCCTCGGCCTCTCCTAAAGCCGAATTGCTCCGGTGGAAGTGTCTCTTCAACTACGTGCTCAATCCACAACAAAATGTAGATTAGGCATAGAAAGATTAGTTTCCCAAAAAGTAAGCATGCTTATCTGATGAGCCAGAAAAGGTACAAAACCGCTGTTTGTATTGCTCGTTCAGCGTCTTACAAGAAGCGGTTTGATACCTTACGTGGAGATGTCCGCCGTCTCTGGCAGCTCATTAACAGGTCCTGTGGTAAACACGAAGGCTGCTATGGTAAACATAAAGGCATAACGGAGCTGGAGCTGGGGTGCAACGGAGCTTTCTGCTCAACTTCTAAAACTCGGTACTCCATACATTGTTGGTCCTCTTCCGCTCATAGCGAACCTTTCAATCGCATCTGGAGTGTTTCCAACCGCCCTTAAGGCCTCTTTTGTTACAGCTATTTATAAAAGAAAAGGCGACGTTGCAAAGCTTATTGACTTGTAATAAATTCATTCTGCTTTATATTGAAAAAGACAACATTGGTAAACCGATAGCTTTTACCGATGACAGTTCATTTTTATTCAAGGTTAACTCTCCAGACCTCGACATAACGCGCTTACTATCCCAAGTGAAGGAGGTAACCAAATGTTTAATTATTTCAACTTCGTTGTTAATGCTAACAACACTAGCCTCGCTCTGTTTCGCAGTCCTCAACTAAAGTTGCAGGTGAATCTTGATCTGCTTTCTTCAGAATTCCGTCTGAAGTTTTCGTCAACTACTAAATGTTTAGGCCTTACCTTACACGAAGGTTTAAGTTGGCGCGCTCATATTGATCATATCATACCTAAATGTTATGTAGTAATATTGGCCTTACGCCGTTTGCGTCGTATTGGATGGTCTGATATTGATCTACAACACGCTGTTTGTATCGGTTCTCACGTACGGCATTCTCTTGTGGGTAGGTGGTTCTGACCACGTTCTGCATCGGGCTTAGTTAATGCAAAGCGATGCTCTAGCGAGGGCTATATTTGGGACGAGACGTAGCCAATTTGTTAGAGATATATATTGTGGTTATGAGATCCTATCCATTGATTTGCGGTATCGTCTTCAAGTAACTTCTTTCGGCTCCAAGGTCAGTCGTATTTTAGTACCTGCTGAGGTTGCCTTCCGCCTAGTCCCTCAGCGGCGGAAAACCTCGCGATGGGTCACGACTTTTGTGACACCTCGCGTACGGAAGAGATATAGCACCCAATCTTTCGTATACAGACCGCCCGTCGTGCGGAAGAGTATTCCACATAAAATCCGTTACTCGAAGTCCCTGACTTGTTTTACCCGAGACGTCAAAAGATGGCCTTTAAATCGCAATACATGACTGAAGAAGGGGATTTATTTAGAGCGATTTAGAGGTCTAATATTCAGTTTTTAGTTCTCATTTTGAGTTATATTGTCTATCAAGTTATAGCTCAGTCTGCTCCTTTGCGTTGTGTGTCAGTATCGCCAATCATACGGTGTAGGTAATTATTACTGTTTTTATTATCTTCCTTTTCTCTTTTCGTCCCCAAACCCTTGTACCACTTTTCATAACAAGAAATTAAGCATGTGAATGCATGCAGTTTTGTAAATAAACCATGTCTGAAGTAAAAATTAAATTTAAAAAATATATATATATATATAAGATTATGTATGGTCAAAATTTATTAGAAAATACCTTGTGCCCGCCGCAATTCTAAGATCCCTGCTTTATTTCCAACACAGAGACCTATGTGAGTGCAAAAGACTGCAGAATTTTTGGGAGTGTTGCAGAGTGATCTTATTTGCTGTTTCTGCTATATGAATTCTGTCGAAAGGGATAGCAAATAAATACAGTTAAGGTTTACAAATTTGCATGAGCTCAAAAGGCCTTACTACTGCAAAAATGGTCCAAAATGTTGGGAGGTATTTGACGACTGTATTTCGATGACTTTGTTCTTCATTGTTTCTGCAAGTTCCGTTCCGGCAGCTTTAATGAATTTCGTTTTGGAACACGAAGTTCATTAAAGCTGCCGTAACGTGCCGAGCTCCTGTTGCGTTCAAAGAAGACCGCTTGCGCGAACCTGTGAATTAGAATTTCTGAGTGACTACGTGTGAAATAGCCATGGGCTTTGGGGTGTGTCACAGAACCAGGGTGTGTCATCACTCGCCTTCACATCAATAGTTTCGTGTCCAAGCTGAACCATTCAGTATATAATGAGTTGAGCGAGCGTAACAATGTATAGCGTCTAGCAAAATGCTTTTCTTAGCCTGTCAAATACAATGAGTGTCTGTTCTTGGATCAAATTGCTGACAAAAATAGGTCTTTTAAAACAATACGAAACGTTGGAAGGTGCTGGTGCGCCCCAGGTCGACCTCTCCAGAAGTTCCATTTGCGCAAATTTCAACTCTATGTTTGGTGGAATAGGCATGGCGTCTTCCATGTCTCTCCCACGAAACATAGTGGTCGGTTGGACCGACCAAGAAACTAGTGGCCAAACGATAGACACGGGAGATCGCGAGACCGCAAGTAAGTTCACCTAGCCTGCGCAAGATAGCAAGCTTCGATTAAAAAATTTTGCCGCGTTTGCCACAGTCAGCAGACACCGCACCATCGAACTACCACATATTCAGATGTCTGAAATTATCCACATGAAAAGAATTTCACTTCACCAAAGCAAGCACTAGAAACATAGGCGGAGACATTCCTCGAGATGCAGAAACCAGAATTATTTGTTTTTGGAATAGGTAATCTTGAATTCAGTCAATCAGAGATGGGGGGGGGGCGTTGTGGCTAACAATAGAATGCACTTTTTAAGAAAAAAACTCTTTCCGCTTTTAGATTAATGTTAATTTTAAAATTAAATAAAAGCAAATTCTGTGAAATATATGCTCGGCCTGCCGCGTAACGCATCGACAACCTATGGCGATGGAACTATGCCAAGAGCGAAGCTTTGTGGAAGATCTTATCTTGGACAAATACGTTTTTAGCCCACTCGTCGTAGAGCAATATCGCGCATACAGAGAAAAGCGTAATTTGAGCTTTGCCATAGAGAATTTTACTGACGGTCCTGCATTCACCACAGACCGTTGGAAGCAGGGAATGCAAGTGAACAGACGGGTACTCTGCAGACTTACCTGGCATGGCTACCACCAATATATATGCCTAAAAGGGTATTGCTTTGAAATTGAAGATTGTGTATGTAAACATTGTGGCACATGTAATATTGACCGATACCACATACTGCAATGCAAGGAAATAGAAGCTGTTTCAATGCATGCAGTAGTGAAAGATGTTATTAGCCGATATGAATTTTAGGTAGCATCTACCAATTTCTGGTGAAATAAACCTGTATATATTAATGTTAATTTTTATGTCAAAATTATTTTGAGTATCTGAAAAGGTTACTTTTATTCCATGTATATATATAAATACACGCATACATATATGTATGTATTTTGTTTTTATAGAGGCTAACAGGTAAAATGCATAATGCACACCATCGTTGATAAGGCCACGGTTGTGTAAGACTTAAAAACCCGCTAAACGCCAGTCGACCTCTTTGCCCCTTAAAGGGAGTGGCCGCAGTACTGTCTTCTTGAGAATTATTTATCTAGACACATTTCTTGCCATTTATGCTGCTCGACTTTGTGCGGCTGTTAGTTTTATTTCGGAGACAAATTCAAAAACTTGGCATGCCAATGCTTTCTAGACATAGGTTCCGGGACAGTAGCTGTTGCTTAGTTCTCCTGTGTTGCACATGTGGTATAACAGATGAGTCAGTTTTACCAATGTTGCGTAGGGACTGCTGAAACCACCGATCAGCCACCGAGCCGTATTTAAGGCTGTACCATTTTTTTGGAGATTAGTATTGATTTTGTTTAGCATCCAGGACAGGATTACAGCCGGAAGCCATATCGGCTGGATTGCTTCCCATTGTTGACTTCATCCGCTTAGAGTGTCTATTCTGCTGATTAGTGTTCTCTTCGTCCGGATCTTAACATACGAGTTCTTTCACACTAGTTCTTTAACTCTTAGGTTCCAGGGATTTTCTCTAGAGAAAACCTGTATGGCTACCGTGGAAGCTGTGCGAATTGCCTGTGCCATATTGGGCGCCATAGGCCTTTATGTACTGTTGAGGAGGCGGCGTATTGTAACTCTAGCAGTGGTGCGCTCTCATGAGGGTGCGGCGTATAACATAATGCTGTCTATTATTGATGCTAACGGACGGTGCCGAGAGTTAACCTACAAAATGATATATGAACGATTGTATTATATTACAAATATATGGCGATACTCGTATATCGTACATATATATATATATATATGCGGGTCAAGATCACTCTCATACATTCAGAAGCAATTTAAGGTTTTGTATTGAATTTTGCCGCCATACCAAATTGGCGGCGCTCACAACAAGGTGGTTGTAAACACCATCGTTCTATACCATTCCGCCGCGGATACCTTTCAGAGAGTGGAACTCATTGAGCTCTACTATAAACATTTGTTTGGTTGAAAAAGTTTGGTGGGCGCGTGATCTCCCAGAAAGCAGACGTTCTGTAGCCATCTCATTCATCGTGCAACCTGATTACAGTACTAGGTGACAGTAGAACCACCATGCTACGTATTACGCTACGTATCGTGCGCAAGAAGAAGCTTTGATTTTTAATCCAAAAAAGTACAACGCAAAAATGAAACGTATTATAGCCACACCACATACGCATGTTATATACCGATCGCCGAAGCCTGTTGATGAAATGAAACTGACGTTTAGCCAGCTACAGTTGGTTGTAAGTGCTGTATTGATGCTATCGTCGTCGTCGTCACAGTCGTGTTCTTAACGAGATTGATTACTGCCACCATAATTCGAACGATGTTCATTCGTGTTACTGGCGGCGCCTTCCTGCTTACCCGCACTATAGTGGTGCGCTGTAAATCTTAGGTATTTATTGTCGAACGATTTGTTGCTAATGTTTTGTTAACCGCAGTACCCGCCTCTATATTGTGTGTGGCCGTCGCCGTTTTCAATGCTAATGTCAAATGTCGTTGCCCATTTCCCACAGTTGTTTGACATTTTGGGGCAATATGTCGGCAGTCTCCGTTTACGCAAGCAGCTGTTAGCCATCCTGAGACCTACGATATCGTTCTATAACAATTCGACGGGTACACGGTTTCGGTTGATGACGGGGCAACATTGCCCGCCGCTTCGAAGTCGAATCCAATATTGCTGACAGGCCATCGCCTCGACAAAACAAAAGCCCGTCGCTCTCATTGATGACCATGATCCATACGAGGCGGAGGAGGCGGCTCGCCGGCACAGCAATGTTTGAGCCTGCACGGGCGAACATAATTAATGTCGTCTACTTAAGCGTAATCAATCATTCATACGATGCGACGCGCCCTTATGCACTGGTGTTTAGCACCTGGCAGCATTCCTAGCAGAGCACGTCGTCTCAAAAGGCCGCACCGTAGTTGCCGCACATGCCTGGATTCTCGTCATATATATATATATATATTCTCGTCATATATATATACTTACTTATAGGATGCTAATAATAATGTTGCTGTGTTTTTCTAAATCGATGTACTTTCGTCATTTGTCCGTAAAACGTAAGACCCGCATGAACGAAGGTTTTCTAGAATAACAAACAAACTTTGAAGTTCAATTATTTTAATTAAGGCTCTCAATATTCCAAGACAATTAAAAAAATTAGCCTTGAGGTGTATTTAGGTGTAGCTTTTTTTTAGCCTCCCGACCACCCGCTAAGTTGGTAATGACCGTGAGAAACTTGCATACTGATAGTTTCTAGACGTAGGGCAACACAAGTTAACTATTTTTCTTCATTTTTACCCTGGCTACTATGTGCATGCCTTCATTTCTTCTATGACTACTACAGAACTTGCTCAAAGAAAAACTTGTCGAAGAGAATACTGTTCTCGCTTCCAATTTTCACGTACATTTCGAATAATCCGTTGAAGGGAAAATAGCAAACTAATACGTATAGTATGAGCACGTGTTCACTCCGACCGGGCCGTCGATTTGCAGTAGCGATAGGACAGCTTCCTCGGATGATGATGTTTCATCTAGCAACAGTCCGTAGGCTTTTGGTTTGGAGGTTTGCCAATACAGTCGATGCCTCGCTCCCCTGACGACAGCAGCTCAGACATTGGCTTGCCGTAATCCATAATGCCGCAGTGGATTCTGCGTTGAACCAGCCGGCTGACAGCCTAAAATGGCTGCACAGAATCTCGATATGATTGGATCCTCATCGCACACACAGATGGTACGCGTGGTTCACTTACAGCGTAACATAGCCTATCTGCGGAAAATTCATCAGAAAGCTTTCGGGGTTTAGTGATGGATTGGCCAGTCATAAGAAGAATCCCTGAAGGGGTCCGAAGGTACGGCTAACATGGAAAAATGGGTTTGCTCTTTCTCTCTCTCTCGATTTGCCCGCGCGAAATAAGACCGGTTCACGGTAACTTGAGACCGTATCGACTGTGAAGGCACCTCGTGTGTCCTAGTAACATTTTGGGGTGAGTAAACTTAAAATCTACTGTAGTGCCATGCATTTGAATTTCCACACTCTTTTCAGTCCTACGCTCTGGTTATTAACGATTAACGCCGATGAATCGACTAATAGAGCTGTCGAATTTCATTAAATATAGCGTGCGTCGCCAAATAAGATCGCACAAGACATGAGCTTAGATTATATGTATGTATTAAGATACACGTCTATATGCGTACACGCAAATAAAAAATCTTCGTTATTACGACCACTACCGCTGAGATCTATCTAAGACATGCAACGTATGCAACACGAAAATGAAGGCCATTTCAAGTGAAAATAATATCAGCCTCATTTCTTCTCAGTAACCAGAGTACAAATCGTCAAACTATTACGCTAACAGACTAAGTTGGTAGCCCAACGGTTATGGGGTGACCACAGTGACAACCCCCGTGACTCCGGTCAATCATTAGTTTTACCATTACCGTAGTACCTGCAAGGTGCGGGGGGGAGAGGGGTAAGAGCGTGGCAACACAGACATCAGCGCACCACATAATCGCGGCATCGGTGGCGGCGGCCGCCATCAAGTGACCAAGCGGCAAACTTGTTGATTCTAGGATAACCGAACATTCGACCGGTGTGGATCGCTATCTCAAACAATAGCCCAAACAAGAGACAAAAGGGCAAATCAAGTGAGAAGAATAGAAGCCCTGAGCGGAAACGACCAACGAAAGACCCCGCCGCATGAAAGGGTTATTAATATTAGGAATGTACAAGTCGTATTTGGATAGACAAAGCTGGGTTGTCGTCTTCATCGCGAACGATGACGAAACACAGAATGTGAAAAAGGGGTGGCGGAGAAGGAGGTGGAAGGAGAAGGAGGTGGAAGGAGAAGAAAAACGCGGCACGCGGAGATGGCACGCGCGGCAGAGAGGTGAGAAAAACTGGCAGAGAAGTCTTAGGCGATTTGCGAGTACAGAAACGGACACAAGAGTCTCGTTATAGTACTCGTCGTAGTGGTAGTAGTAGTAGCAGTAGTTGTTGCTCGCTTTTCTACCCTCATATTTGTGGCTGATGCACGCTAAATGCCGGCTTTCTCTGTCGCTGCGGCTGCTGCTGCTGCTGCTGCTGCTGCTGGCGCTGGGCAGGTCGTTAGCGCCGGGTGACTAAGGAAGAACGAACATGGACACGACGAATAACACGAAGAAGAATTGCACGAATAGCGCGCGCGATGTCCCGAGTCCTGCTTTCGAGCGATTCGTCGGTTTTGTCGCCACTAGGACGACTAAGCCCGGTGGCTGAAGTGGTGGGGTACATTTTGAGACAAACAGGGTTCGACAAACGAGGTCATTTGCGAGGCCCTAACCATCATCACAGTGCTGTTGTACTGCTTGAACTAAATCTGCACGCGACAAACAGAAAGGACACCGGGAATAACGAGTTGATCGAGACACGCATACAGAAAGAGAGGGAAAAGACAGCAAAAGAGAGCTAGAGAGAGAAAAAGCATGCGCATATGTATGCATCTGTGTCCCTTCATACGTCCTGCGTTATTATTATTATTATCTATGTGTGTGTGGAATACTGTATAAGTATACAACTAGACTAATATTGACCTTGCTAACCTGCATGGGGTTACGTTTTATTAACGGCACGCATAGCAGCTTTAAACAGATAATCATTTTGCATTTTGAACTGCGTCGGGTGTCGATGCGCACCACCTTTACATCGTTCTAGCATGGTTTTTTGTAAAGGCTTAGACTGCAAAAAGGTACTTTTAAAAAACAATTAATTGGATAGTGTTACCGACTCATTCATACACTCAGCGTTTTTCTGCGCATTGTTGCCATTGGCATATTAGACAGGAATGCATTGCGTTCTACATGATTGAAGATAAAAGTTCCACATGGCATAATAAGCGCCCATCATGCTTGTGTGACAAGAGATCTATTTTTGCTTCTTTAAATGCTCTTAAATAATCTGGTCGCCAAAGACGTTGTTGGGGGCGCGGACAAGCCTATTCATGCGCTTGTTATGCGATAGCCGTACACTGTTGTATTTCCTTGTATTGCTTTTGGTGTCTTTGAGTTAGGAGAACACCACGACATGCAGTCCATTACAGAAATTAGATTCATATATATATATATATACATACATGACCAAACCTCTAAGAGAATGGCAGCCCTGTTTGCCCCTCTGACACTAGGCACAAGCAAGAGTAGAGCCTTGGGCCGCCTGGCTTTTAAGATAGCTCGTAATAACTAGGAACGGCGCACTTGAAACGCTCTATGCTTCAAGCCCCGCCAACGAATGCCCCTTGCCATCTACGCCCACTTCGCTCTCGACCCATGCCTTCAGGTCAGCATCTCTTGAGACTAATTGAATTGGTGTTTTGAACCCGAGCGTCTTCCTACTCCTGAGAGCGTTGTGTCGGCCAAAGCTGTGGCCAGGACCAGGATCGCCTGCTACGACTATGTAGGTCCATACATCGCATTTAAGATATTCATTTAAAGTTAGCTTGCTAGCAAATTACCCCTGGAAGCGTATGAAAAATGTTCAGAGATACAACTGCTATTAGGCTGCGACCACAAAATTTAGCGATTCTTTCCTCTGGCGGTTGTTGTCGAGCGGTGAGGGAAGATAGTTGGGCATTGGCTCATTTGCCCTCTAATGCACGCGTATAGCCGGTCTGGTGCTAGAGAGCGGGTTACTTGCAGAGCGGTGGGAGCGGTACTTTAGATATTAGCAGTAGTAGTGCACGCCTGCCAGGTTCTTATTTACACGGCATTGACAATTTCCGGTCTTCGAAGGCAGGCAATGAATAACTCTCCTGCGTAAGCATATAAACGACTGAGATGTTTGCTTAGTTATTTTTAAACTCCGAACAATTCTCGAATTTCCACAATTCAAGCATATGATGGTTTTAGATCCAAACGTAAAAAACAAGACAGATAAGTAACTTGATCATGTCTATAAACTAACAAGTCAACGACATGGATTACTTTATCTATACCGTCTCGTAGAGCCCCTTCCTAGGATTCTCTTATCGAAAACTCTAACGATAATGACTTGTGCTTTTAAGCTCGTTAATGTTGATTATCTATTGAGTTCTCAGTATCGCATCGATGAACACGCTACATTCTTACGTAACTCAACAAGGGCTTGCTGCGGTGTGTTCGAAAGCCCATCTGTTGGTCTAAGGCGAGACCTCATGGTACGTGCAGTCTAGGCTAAATAGCAACTAACGTTGCACATATAATTTTCCTTGAATATGATTGGTGTAGTGAAGCCGATGAAAGATAGCATCGAGACGAATTGCTCTACATACATAATTTTAAAGAGCCTAATTTACCTGCTAAACGTGTGTCGCTAAAAATGCCTTTTGGAGGTTTATTTCTTTCTCAAGATGTCTACATATGTTCAAATTTTCCTCGTCATGGTTTGAGATCTTCTATAATTAGAACAACATCTATGGCTGCTTATTTTGCTGTTGTTGACGAACACGCTAATTATTGTATAGTTGACTTTTGTTGTTGTTATTCGCATTTGCCTGTTGGGCTTCCTGTTGATGATTTATGTCGGTAATATTATTACTGCTCATTTTGTTAGCATACTGTCTGCTCCGTGCTTTGTGGTTGTGAGAGCAACTTTTGCTGCCGCTTGCTCTCAGCTCACATCAATTTTACTCGAACATGTCTAAATAGTCTTCCAAGGTGCGCGTTTGACTGCAGACCGAAATCAATTATGCACTCGTAGCTCAAACATTAGAAGTTGTTGTTGAGGTGGCTGCGAAATGAAAAGAAAATGAGAGTATTGTGTCGTGTAAGATGAGAGAAAGCGCTCTGCCGAAATCATTTCCTAGGTCTTTCGGCTAACGTATAGATGTGTAGATACAGATGCGTGTGCAAAATTAACTTAATGACATTGTGTGCTATTAAATGTAACTCAATTACATCGAAATGTATATAAATTGCGTGCACTCTAGAACCCCATACCTCTTTGAACCCCTCTCCCCCCCTAATCGGTTGAGTGCAAATAAAGCATATAAAAAAATTTAACTAGCATTGATTAAATATATAAATATGAATTAACATTATCTATGCAGATTTGTTTTAATTATTAGGTATACAAATTCAGCCACATTTTGTAGGGTTGAAACAAACATTCAACCCCGAATGTGCGCGATGAGGCTATACGTGTTACTTCGGTTGGACTATTTGTGATGAATATGTTCATTGAGGCATTTTCTTTCATCTTGGTGTGCCTATAGGCTTTTTGTATCCAAAAATCACGGCTAATTGAGTTCGTTTCAGCGAATTCTGAAAATAAGAATGCATGACATATTGGTTGACCAAGTGGAAAAATAATCTATTCACTCAGCAATACAATTATTGGTTATATTGCTCGACACGGTACAAGCCTTTGGCAGGACTTAAATTTTGAGCTCAGTGCTAAAATTAAAAATACTAGACTATTCCCCGTACCCTATACACGTGCATGATATCGCCGAATCGCAGGGCATATTTTCAATGCACCCGAGGCCGGAAATGTTGAGATATTTCTAACAGTCCTTGTGGCAGTATGGCCGCTCACTTTCACCAGTATATTTTATCATATACTCGAAACGAGCATTGCTTAAAGAAAATTTAATCAACAACAAACTTCGAACTGGCGACACCCCGGTTGATGACAACCTTGACAGCGCATTAGCACCCTAGGAGCTTTAACGCCAACTGACATGTCTACACACACACAACATGACAACTGTATGGTCGCTATGAGTTCCCCATTGAAACTCATCATAGATACGAGTAGATAAAGAAGCGTAAACATTAGGCCTAATTTATTTCGGTCCAACATCGTGGAACGAATAACATTAACTTCCCACTATTTATTAGGCGAATATTGTCACATGTCATTATTTATTAAGCGAACATGTGAGCAACTTACTATTTTTTATTGAGCAAACATGTTAACATCTCACTATTTGTTTATTCAGCGCATTATATATATATATATATATATATATATGTAGCAGTGACCTTTAGGCCTAAAAATAAAGAGACGCCTTAGTTGTATCCGACATGTTGCTATCCGCTCTGCAGGGCAGTGCCGGAGTATTACGCTTAAAAAGCCAAACTACTTTAGATCTGTTACCAGCCCAGTAGGCGTACGGAACTATTTTTGGTGCACGGGAAAGAACTCGTTCAATGAATAAGCTTGTAAAATACGTGGTGTGCCTAATCAAAAATAGACAAAATAAGTTAGTGTACATTCTGCGCACCACCTACTAATCGATGTCCTTATTCTACGTTTCATGTTACCTGTGACACCTGCGCTAATATTGTTTAGGCTAAACGTCGATCAAAAGCTTAATGATGCGTCAGCGGAGTTCGTCTTGTCACCTCCGATGACAAGTAATTGCTGGAAGAGTCTCCTGCAATCTACGCGTGGCCTGATAACCCGCTACTCAGTTCATGGGTTCCATCAATACCGGTGTGGGAGAGTTAGATTCAACACTCCTGGACCGCTTTGCAGATGCTAGCCCTGCAGCGAGCATTGTGATCTCTATCATCTTGAAGCTCATCAGATGAAGACGTCGAGCATTACTTGTGCAGCTAAAACGCAACGAATCGCTCGCATTTGCATCTTTGTGGTGAACACACTCTTGAGGGTGCAATCAGTTGTTCGATTGTTTATTGTGATATATGGCATGCCTGTGATATATAACATGCTCACAGCTGTTGCGAGTGTTCATTTGGTCTCATTCACTGACTCTAAGGTAAATTACTATTATGGTCAATGCTATTATTAAGACGGGGGTGAATCTTGACGATATTGCGGCTTATGACCACTTTCGTAGCGTCCTTCAAGTAATTTGTAAGTACATTAACTGTGCCAGTCCTTAAACTTAGTAGACGCACCGTGTATATACATTTATTGGAATCAGTGCATAATAAAGTAACCACAAACCATTTCGAATCCACACAAATCCAACTTATTAGAAACTGCGGCGGTAGAATTTGCTATGTGTCAAACGAGAAAAAAATTAGACACACTAAAAGGTCAAATCAAACGCGAGATTTGAAATAGCCAAGAAATAGCCGAAAAATGCATAATAAGGTTCTCTTTACAACGTTTGAACTCTCGATACATCATCTACAAAACTTGGCATTTGCTTGTAAATTTACCAGGTACGGAGATTATATCGACTTAGGTCAGTACTCATGTCAGTCCGTGCACAAACAGAGAAAAAAAATGAGTGCGCCAAAAATAGGCGACCGGCCTCACTGACCGTATGAGGTATTCGCTTGCTTAGCTATTGGTTACATGCAAACATAATGAACTAAAAAACAGCTGTTAGATCGCCTGCGTAGAAGATGTACACTAGAGTTCTTTGCACGGCAGTATGAGTGTGCGAATCATGTTCACACAATGAGCTCCGTTGGCTTAACATATTCTAGCATAAAGTTAACTTTTGAGGTAGTTACAAGCAAACTATTCAGGAGCACAAGTACTGCTTGCATTGCGTGCATAGTGCATGTAGCATTGGCATATAAATTTAGGCACACAGTTAGTGGCGTAATGATATTCGTAGCTGAAAACACGATATCTGTGAGCACGTTTACCTGGGACGCACAAACATGACAACCACCTGTACGTGCGTAAATTCAAAGCCACCAGATATAATCCGTGTAAGCACACTTATTTTAGTCGGTGTACACATATTCAGCATACTTATACATTTTAGAAAACACTGAAAATAAATCCCAAACTAAGTCTAAAGGACAAATAAATCCAAAATTAGTTAAAAGTAGGTAAGCAATTCCACAAAAAAAGAAAGGATAGCAGAACAATGCAGATTGAACTATATTAAGCGACGTGAGTGGCATTTCTGGGCTATTGTAACGCCGACGAGCTTCTCAAGCAACTAATAATAATCGTAAAAAAGAAAAATAATATATATATATATATACCTATAGTATTATTATTCGCATTGCTTCATAGACGGACCTCCATAAATACAAATGTGCAACGGTGGGGTTCGAGCCCGCGCACCTATGTGTCTCCTCCAGTTGCGAGGCGCAGACGCATGCCACCACGCCACCGGGCTCGACATACATATATATATGTATATACCTACAGGGAGGTTGGTGCTGTACTAGGGGCACGGCCAATTGACAAGAGAACGTGCGATTGGCACAATTTAAGGCTGATTATTCTCAACGTAGTTAGTGCACGAGTGGGATATAGAGGAACGGAGCACGCAGACGTGGAATCAACGAATCAGGGCAGCGCATCGTAAAAGCGAGCTTGGAATGAATTTTCAGATTCAGGGACAAAAAAGAGAGAAGGGGCAATACGGATACAGGGAAGGGTCGGACAACAGGTACATGAGTGATCTGTCAATATTATTATAGAAACAGAAAGGCATTTGTGTAGGATGTAAGTGCCGCTAGGTTTAAAGTATACAATTAGTATGGTACAAATCAGAACACGGACAATGGGGAAAACAAATTTGGGAGAATTGGGATATTAACCAGATATGCTACTGTGGTGGTTATAGAGATACACTTGGCAAGGACAATATGGGCAGTTATGAGGGTGTGCAGAGCGCTAAGCAACACGGAAAAGAATAAACAGCCCTTGGTTGAATTGAAAAATAATATAAGTGAATTGGGGAATATTAGGGCAAGGGAGGAGTAACTTGTCTGGGAGATTGGAGTGCACATATCGAACAGCTGGATGGACGAAAAGACACAGCGGGCAGGAAACTGATACAACTAGCAGAGTCAAGCAGGGTCT